>CANUEX010088391.1:0-166096 GCA_948099535.1 Jatropha multifida | reverse complement strand
TTTGAAGATGCTGTTGTATGTCACGTGCTTGTGAAGTATGACATTTATTATATTGTGAAAGCATACTGCTTGAATGTGTGGGTTTGCATTATTTATTATTATTCACTGAGTTTAGTGAAACTCACCCCCTTCCATAAATATCTTTCAGGGACTAGAAGTACTGTTGATCCATAAGACTCTGCTTTCTTCTTCGCAAAGAAGTGATCATGTTAGTATAAACTCTCTAGTAATATTTAGAATACTCAGCATATTTTATTTTACTCCGCAGTTAGGATACTTAAATAAATGTTGGGTTGTAATAGAATTATCATGTGATTATAAATAAATTGTGGAGTGTAAATGACTATTTGGGAGACTGTATAATAGGAATAATTTCAACATATTATGACAAATAAATACTTGTATGAGAAAATATTTTTATTATATGGATGTGGGCCCGAGCTGCAAATAGTATGCATTACTAATGTTGGGTTATAATTAAAAACTCTGATTGTCTTATAAAAAAAAAAATGTCATAATATGGGCTTACTATTTCGATAGTCAAATGATAATAGGGATGAAATGGGATAGTTTAGGCTTACTACGGGCCTCGGGTGCCTTAAGCTTACCTAGGTCCTAGTGTCGGTCCGGCCCACGGTTTTGGGTCGTGACAATTGATTAGGATTTAATTTATAGAATGTATTAGAGTCATATTTAAGCACTATAAATTGATTAGGATTTAATTAATAAAATGTGTTAGAGCCATATTTAAATATTATAACTATATTAGAATTTGAGTTAGAGATGAATTCATAAAAAAATGCAAAAAAAAATTCATAAACATTCCAGCAATTACGACATTAAAGCAAATGATGAATAACAAAGTAACTCAGTTGTACAACCAATAATTTGGCACATAGCAAAAGAAATAAGAAGTGAAATAACCATTGAATATACATCCCTAAAATTTAAGGGAAAGAAGAAAATAGAATTAATGACCTGTAAAGAATACAACAAAATAAAACTGCGAAAATAATAGTTTAAATGTAAAATTCAGCTCACCAAGTAATCTAGATGAATGATGCCTAGAAACCCGAATACAACAATAAAGTCCGATTCTCACCTCTATTAGAAACATGAAAGAGCTAAATCAACAGCTAGATCTACTTTTCTCATAATGCTTTCTCCATCTTCATACTTGTTGTTGAATTTTACTATACTATAATTTATTTGTACATCCCAGAGTCAACATTTCTGAAACAGTGACAAACTTACTTGCACATCCCAGAGTCACCATTCCTGAAACGCAGGTCAGATGAAATATCGTATTATACAATAGAATAAAAAATAATAAAAATCAAAAAAATAAAAAAAGAAAGCACTGAGCAAAAAGATACAAACCATTTAAGAAGCAGTTTTATATAGAAAAAATAATGTGTGTTTGGATTAAAATTCAGCTAAAATTTAGGTAGTTTATAATTTAAACGATTGAAATAAGTATTTTAAGGATGAATAGATAATTACAGTTATATATAAATAAGGTTTAGTAATTTAAGTAATTTAATATGGATAATTTATAATAAACTATTAATTAAAATATTTAAATCGTTCAATCACAATATGGAAAAATAAAAAAAAATTTATAAAAAAAGAAAAATAAAATGCTGAACAAAGAGAGGCTTTCAAAGCTTCTCTTTGTTTTAGCTTTCATATATATATATATATAGATATGAAGATTTTAATATTTGAATTTAAACGCTAAATTAGTAAAAGAGAAAAAAAAGTTATATGCAAATCATTTAGGCAATGTTCAGCACAAGTGTTTGAAATAATGTTTAGTGTTTTGATCAGGTTAAAATACTATCTTAATTAATTGTGGTATTCGATAATACAATATTTATCCTAAAGTTTACAGTTTGAGGTAGTGTTTCATCAAATATTATCTTTATTAACTTTTAGTGTTTTATAAATTTTTTATGACACTTATACCCATAACTTATCTTTTTATTTTGCCTACTTTCATACTTTTTTATCATTTTATATTAAACAGCTAATCAAACAGTTATTTTATCGAATATTTTCAACACTAAAAATTAATATCTAACAGTTAACCGTCAGTAAAATAGGATGAGCAGTGATGCAATTGTGTTGTTCTAAGACCATTAATTTTATCTAATTTATAATAAATTAATTATATTACCCTTGATTAAAATATATGCAAACACCAAATATTTGAGAAATTAAAGCAATAATTATTGCATATACAAAGGGTAAATATGAAAAAAATTATTACTTCTTAAAAATACAAATGTGACAAGTATTTTGAAATATAGCACTTTTGTCAACCATGACGAGTATTTAGAAACAAATGGAGTATTATTTTTTTTTTTTTGGAAAAGATATTTGACTTTTATTTACTCCTTATTACAATTAATAGATATATTATGCCTATAAGAGTAATTTCAACGGGATTGTGAATTGTGACTTATCTAATTGTGAATCAGAAAAATGAACAGTTAAACAATAATATTTTTTTCAAATCTATTGTCTATTCAATCTATTGAGCTAATGTGTAAAAAAAAATAGACACCTTGAACTACACCCTTTATTTTAAAAAGATTTGTTAGATAGTGTGATTCAACTATTTAATTTTTTTTTTACTGCTAATTTTATTTTTCTTTTCCACTATATTCTCTTCATGCTAAAACTTTTGATGATTAACTTATCTTTTATTGCTGCTGAATCTATAGATTTTATTTTAATTAAATATAATTTTAAAAAAATAATACACATCATTGTCAAATTCTATTCTAATTTAGATACATTGGAGAGTTTTTTTTTTCAAATTCAATATCTACAAATAGACTTATAACGACGTCACTATTAACATCTTCTATTTAACATGACACGTAAATTAACCACCACGTCACTGTTAACATCTCCTGTTTAATATGTCATATAAGCTTAAAACCCACAGTTGCAGTAGAGTTGCTCTAAGTCTTTTCCAACCAACTAATATAATTTTGTTACAGGACTCAGGACATGGTGGCAGGGTCAATGGACACATCGGCTGCCGTAATTGGGTTGGCGCTCTCTGAACTACTGAAACACCAAGAACAATGAAAAAAGCCCAAAAAGAACTTGAGCAAAAGATAGGCTTAAACAAAATGGTAGAAGAATCAGATTTAGAAAACTTATAATACTTAGAAATGGTTATAAAAGAAACATTTAGACTGTATCCAGTTGCACCGTTACTGATCCCTCACCAAGCAACACAAGACACCATTGTTGATGGCTATCTCATACCAAAAAATTCACACATAGTTATAAACACATGGGCAATTGGGCGAGACCCAAGTGCTTGGAGTGATCCAGAAAAGTTCTTGCCGGAGAGATTTGCTGGAAACAACGTAGAGTTTTGCGACCGAGATTTCCAGCTTTTGCCGTTTGGGTCTGGGCGTAGAGGGTGCCCTGGAATTCAACTAGGAGTAACCATGGTTCGGCTTGTGTTGGCGCAGTTAGTGCATTGCTTTGATTGGGAGCTGCCAAATGATATGTTGAATAAAGTTGAATAAAAAGATGTCATAAATATAGAATCTGGTTTTCAATTCTCGGTTGGTCCAGGTTTTTGGTTCTCAATTGATCCAGATTTTTGGTCCGAGCGATTTTAACTCACTGATTTTTCATAATAAATTAGACCGAATTAGTTATTGATTTGTAAATTAATCAGTCCAATCCAGTTGTGAAAACATTATAGATATTCTCCATCTTCTTCTTTGCCAAAGCCACAAATCATCATCCTCTTTTTTTTTCTTTTCTTCTTTTTTTTATTTTTCTTTTCCATAGCCACTTATCGCATTGATTCACCAAAAAATAAATGTTGCATAGGTCCCTTCCAGTATTTGGTGTTTCGGTCTACGTTAGGATTAAAATGGAATAATTTTTGCCTCGCTCAACTGTTAAAAAGTTAAAATAAAAAATCCGGTTCTATCAGTTTGTCTAGTTTTTGAGTTATCAGATTTTATTAGACCAATCCGATTTTATGAAATCAAATCAAATCAATTAAAGTTAACCGGTCCGATGAGTAACCCAGTCTAGTCTTGAAAAAAGCATTGACTTGCAAATCATTTTATGTCACTTCGGGTTCGGGTCTCTTTAATTGGACCCAGGCAAGTGAGAATGCTAGAATTTTGTTAATTCCTGTCTGGTCGTTAGGTATTAGAAAATTAGACCATCAAATTTTAGATCTCTCTCACACACATTCCTCATTTCAGCCAACTTCAGTTCTAATATTGAGATTGAAGAAATGTTGAGACATTCATCATCATCGTCATCACCATCTTCAGTTCTAATATGTGCTCTGTATGTTATCTGCTTAATTGTGTATGCACATAATGAAGCTCAACCTACTACAGAATCTAATATGTGCTCTGTGCTCTGTACGTAGAATGCTGGATAAAGAAAGCGTCTATAACTTTCTGTTTGCTGAGAATGGGCTCTAAAATTGAAATTTGTCTTTTAAATAAATTTTAAAAAATTCAAATCTTGTTTGTATTTCTTAAAAACAAAAAAGCTGGTCAATAAGTTGAATTTGCATTGGGTATTTGCTAATTGGTATAAAGCATGTTAATGGACTGGCGTTAAAAAATTCAATTGAGCTTGTTGGCTAAATATGAAAGTTTATACAGCCGAGTGGCAAAGGTGATACCCTGGGATCAAGAGGTCCTAAGGCGGACGATAGTGCAGAGCGTAAATATATATAGGTTCGATCCTGTCATGACGATCAAGTGGACAATTTTTTTTTTTTTTTTTTTAATTTTGGCCTACACCTTCTCCATCATTTTATACCAAAATTGTGATTTTCATATGATTGCTATTCAAATACAACTAATATATATTTATTGAAATTGGTTGGAAAACATATTTTAACAACTTATCAAAAACTTGTAGACTGTTGTTAGATGTCTTTATATGAATAAGAATTAGGGCTTTGTTATTTTGCTGAGAATGGCCTCTTAAAGAAATTTAAAGTTCTGTTTGCTTGACATGCTTTTTTTAACTGTTTCTCTGTGCATTAGTTTTATTATTTTTGTAATTGGTAAAGGAAAGAAACTAGTTATGGTTTGATTAGCAACTATTTTTCTTTTCTTTTCCTCCTATTAGGTCCTTCTGTGCCACTTGCTATTGGCAATAGCAACGCCAAACTGGCACTGTATCTATTTCACTAAGGTTTAACTGTTGGATCAATACTAAAACTGCAAGTTGTGAGCCAAAAGAGAAAATAAATTAAATGTAGTCTGCTTTAAAATGTTGTACTGCAATCACATTTGTTCTGTTTCAGTAAATTTCTATTGTATGATTATTGATTTGTTACTCTTGTAGAAAGTTTAGAACCACAGAGAATAAATGCCTACCATTGTTAGCAAAAACTCAATATAAAAAATATAATTTCTTTTTTTTTTTTCGAATATCACCCACACACAAATGATTCGTCAGGAATCCCTTACATGTATGTATCTTTTTGAAAATGCTTACTAAATCAGAACCAATGTAATATATCACAAGTAAAATTTGAACAGAAGCTAGTCAAAGGTTGGACTAAACCAGATCAATGTCCTACTAACTCTTTAAATTTTTACATAATAGGTAAGAATCAGAAAAAAGAACAAAAAGACTAATGGTCGCTGTTAAAAGAAGTCAGTGGGAGAACTTTTGCATCCATAGCTTCATTTTCTACCATATATTCACTGCATATAGAAAGAGTATTGATTCATACCATTGAATGGCATACAAAAAGAGCTAAACCCATAACCCATTCCCACCTGCATACCATCCGAATATGGACTGTATGCATAAGAGCTAATGGGCATCATGTAGCTCTCAGCCTCAACATCTTCAAAATTTCTCTTCCTTTTTTTCTTTCCTATCTCATCAGGAACCACCTTTTGCCGCATTTCTTCTTTGTATTCCCGCTCTTCTTTTCTTATTGACCCAGTAGTCACTTCAGATACATCAGCTGCCCTTGCAGTCTTCGCTTTCTTGGCCAATGGGTGTGGAACATCAAGAGCTTTTCCATTATTTGACTTGTCTTCAATCTTAGCAAGTGATGGTGATTGCTTCTGCTCTTTCTCAGACGATGAAGAGATATGAGACTCTGATTTTGTAACTTTAACAGAATTGCTTTGAACATTTATACCACTGCTGCTACTACCACTACCAGACTCCAAAATGCGATTAATTGTATCCCTTAATGTCATATTTGGAATAAGATTATCCGTAAGCACATCAGTTGCTCCACACACACACTTCAACTTGCAACTGATTAGATAATCCCTAATACACTTTTCACAAAAGCTACTAAAACAGCATTTACTAGTCATCACAGCATTTTTCATTACTTGCTTACATAGAGGGCAGAGAAGTTCTGGTGGAAGATCACTTGCAAGCCATAATGATGACTTCTTTGCAGGGAAGCACCCAAAAATTTCCTTCTCAAAAGCAGCATCATTTGCCTTCAAAACAGTAGGATGCCTCATTCTTTTGAAATCATAACCGGGATTGCCTTTTGTTGGGCAATGTTGAATAAAATGCCCTGCCGTGCTACATCTGTGACATACATAGCCTTCTGGTGGTGTTTTCTTCTCCAATCCGCCATATCCAACCCCAGAACCTCTGCCATTCACACCTCCACCCCCAACTTCTCCCCTAACAGAACCTGGTCCGCTCCCAACAGAAGCAACACTAGATTTCACACTAACAGAACCAGTAGTAGCTCCAGTTGTGGATGCAGGTTTGCTACTAACAGAGGCACCAGTAGCAGAACTGGATGAACCAATGCTACCAATAGTTTTAGACCTGCTCCGCGGAATTTGTTGTTCAGTAACAGCAATGGTTGCAGTATCAATAGGCTTTTCGCTACCACGCCCGGTTCCTGGAACACGGCGAATCAAGACACCAGTATTTTTAGGAATCAACATATCATCAAGATAATGATCATTAGTCTGGGCATTAATGATGACAAGATCAAAATCAGTACCCCTACAAAAGCCATTTTTAGATTTATACTTGTATTCAAAAATTTTTCGTTTCAAAGCACTAACAGATATAGCTGGACTATCTACTGCAATTGTATCATAGTCTTTAGCGCTAATAAATTTGAAATAGATAGCCATAGAAGCAGCAACAGTAAAAGAATCTGAACTGATATTAAACTGGTAAAACTACCTTGAAGTTTGAAACCTCGTTACGAATTGCAAATTCGCTGGACTCAGAATATGACTGGGCATTATATGAATAATCGATCTTCAAGAGCATAAAAATGAAGGCCCGATTTTTGAATTCTCGGTTACAGATTTTCCGATTTGCGGGAATCGGAATCGGCTCCTCTTTGAACTGGAATCTCGCCGCCAAGATCTTTACGACTTTCACAGAAACGAAGATCACAAATGCCTTCAGTCTTTGTTGCCGTCTCGACGCCGAAAAGACAGTGAATAAAAATGATCGGAGAAGAAACCCTAAACAGTAAAAATTTTATCGGAATGACGGATTAGAAGTGACAAGTGACGAGTAGAGTGTGCATTGTAGCTATTCAGTATTTATAAGGTTTTGCGGTCGGTTGGTTTGCGCGTAATTTTTAAAGATGCTAATCCACAGATTTTGGAAACAATTTAAATATGAATATGCGAAAACTCACGAGTATATTGCCAATTGAAACAGAAACGGAGAGTATAAGCTAATGGGCCATGACCCAATAGGTTTGCTTCGACAAAACATAATGGGCTCATTTAGGCTCTAAGAAAACCCATCAAGTCACACTCTTAATATTGTTTATTATGCTATAAGCCCAATTATGCAAAACTTTTTAACCATGGTTACACTCCTACAAATCTACCAGAAATTACTGGAAATTCAGACTGTTATTAAAATTATTTATTTTTTATGACAAAAAGATATATAAAAATGATAAATTATGATTGTCATATAACTAATGGTAGCTTCTTTAGACCGATAAAAGTATAAATAGTTAATGATAGCCAACGAACTAATGAATATGTTTTTATATATCTCCCTTAATTTTTTTTTCACTTTTAATTTGTCAAAATATAAAAAATATTTTTTTTCTTTTGTTGAAGAGAATTGTAATATTCTTAATTTTGAATTTAATTAATTTTTAAAATAAATATCAAAAGAAAATATATAAGATTTCTTCAAAAATATATTTCTTGCAAAATTTGGTTGAGGTAGGCTAACTTCTTAATTTAAGATTGCAAGTAAGACTTAGGCCAAGAAACCAAAAAGCTTATTTGACTTTAGCATTTTTGATTACGTACTAAGGTAGATTAACCAGATTTCTTACCAAGTCCTCAATTTTTCTCTTAAAGATTATCAATATAAGTTTACTAAAGTCAATACAAAATCCTAATTGACAGATTAATGGGAGGGGGGAAGCAATAGAATTACAGCGTGTTAGATCAAATAAGGAAATGAAATACAAAGTTTCAAAAATAAAAGCATCGTACTGAGAAATTGAAAAAAAAAATTTCGTTGGAAGTGGGAGCTTTTTTATTATTATTATTTTTGAGGTTGACAATGACTGCCATTTTTGACATAATAAGCTAAAATTCTGTTTTGTGCTATTGCTTGACTAAAGTCTTCTTTGTGTCTGATATTTATTTCATTAATCAAAATGTTTTTTATTTTTCCACACATTAGAAACTTTAGTGAGAATTCAATGATTCCATGTAAGGAAATATTTGCTTTTTATTGTTGTTTATTTCTTTCTTATTGAACTATTAATACAATTTGAAAGAAGTTATGTAATCCAATGAGATTAGTTGGGTTAGTAAGAACTGAAAAATCCCACTTATCATTAGCTAGAATTCTATTGTATTAGAGAGCACTCAAAAAATATTGCATTAGTAAAATCCTATCATCTATTCAGAATCTTAATTACGAAATGTTACGTGAAATCTTGATTCGGTAAAGTGATCCTAAAAAATTAGAGTAGAACAAAACTAATTGCTAACTTCTAAGATGAAAGGTTAGTTATGAATAATAGAATGCGGAACGTATGAATAAATTAGATTATATATCGAAAAGGAAAAATTAATTACCAGAGTTGTTTTTGATGAAATGATCTGGAGAATTGAAAAATTTTATTGTTAAGGAAATTTTCATTTTATCTGCGGGACAAAACCGTACGGGTGTGATATATTACTCCTTTTAATATTTAATAAAATATTAATAAAACAGCTGATAGCTCTTAAAATAATTAATTTTGTCAAAGACGAACTTAATCTCCCTATATGTGAACTGATACGAGAATGTCAATGATTTTTAATATCGCTCGGTGAAAAGATTTAATCTTGAACGGGTGAGTAATGTTGTTCAATTTCAACAAGAAATAGGTTGAAATTATCAAACCAATTAAATCTTTTTTTTTTCAAAATGGTTTGGTTGGATTTTTATACACTTTTAAATTCGGTTTGATTCCATTTCAAAAAATTTTGACTATTTGCTTTAGTTCAGGTTGGTAAAATTAGTGTAATTCAAGTGCTTGACTAAATTTATATTCCACAAATTTAATATTTCTTTTTCTATCGGATTCAACTTTATCAAATGAGTTACACTTTTTCCACTAATATGACTTTATTTCTAATATATAATAATTATATTTATAAAAAAGTTATTAATAATTTTTAAATAATTAAATTGACTTATATTACCAAAATTGAACTTGCTTCCTAACTCTAACCATTTTTGTAATACTACTGTAAGTTGTTGCTTTCTAATTAGTGTAAAAAAAAAGAACTTTTTAATAAATATTTTCTAAACTTTCCTATTTATTTTCATTGATTCCTTAATTAATATATATTACTTCCTATATTAATATTTCATTCTTTTTATTCAATTTTATTAAATCCCTATAATAGAATAGTGCATCTATTTTCAATATCATAATTACATAGAAAGCAAGCATGTTTGAAGAATATCTACTTTTTTCCCTTTCCTTATTATTTTAATAATGTTCTCCTCCGGTATAGACATGATCATAAGAGTCCGACGTGAGGAAACCCATTTTAAACTGGCCTAACTTTTTGGCAGTAGAGTCAATATTTAAATATTATACGTAAACGAGATGCGTCCATGAAGAATCAAACACTGATTAAGCAGCTGGATGATCAAAGCTTTAACCATCAAAATTAGGACGTCAGGCGATAATATTTGTTATGTATATGATTAATCTAATATTATATATTATTGTTTGTGATACAAATTTTTACCTAATTATTTTTGACATTTATGTCACATTATTATACATTGGGGCAACATAGTTTCAAACTAATAATTGTTTCAAAATTTAAATGTGAATCACATTATAGTCTTAATATGAAATCAACAAAGGAAGCATCTTTTGAATAAAAAGTAGAATGGGCATTGGAAATTAATTAATATTCTAATTTGTTAGTAGTTTTTGACGTTGTCTCCTTCGTCACTCGTCGAAGCTCATATATACAATTATGAAGCTCATATATACAATTATGAATTATTTTAATTTATTATTGAATATATTATTTATAATTTCTTGTGAAAATACAACTCAACTACAAAGTGGGCTATATATATAAGTTGGTAGGTTGATGACATAATTCCTTAATTGAATTTTTCTTTTTTATGTTAAACTCCCATTGGAGCTAAGTGGGGTGGTATGAAAACAACATTGTAATCCATTTTGAGTTGTCTCGGTCAATTTAGTGAGTGAAATTATTCTCTATTACATAGTTTATAATATTATTTTTGCTCATTGACCAATTAATAAATAAAAAATAATAATTTTAAAATACGAGCGATCCACGTGCTTTTTTGACACTGGAAATAATTATTGAAAAATACTTATAAATTAAGAGTTTAATTTTTAAAACGAGAGATATGTTTGTTTTATAATTAAATTAATTTTTCAAAATTTTTATCATTAAGTAATTACTCTATTAAAAGATTATTTTGTCAATGGTCCTTCAGTATTAAAACACTTATTTACGAAAAATTATTTTTGAATATATACATTGAAAACTGACACTGGAAGTCAAAATTTGAAATCTCTACCACAAATATATGATGCATTAGAAAGAGTTAATGGAAGTGGAGGTTGGAAAAAGAGAATAAGAGAATGAGATTATGAGACGTATTGGTCTTTTCTATACTGACTAATAGTGAAAAAGGGCTTTTTTTTTTTTTTTTTCTCGGATGGATGTTTTACTTGGATAGACATTAAAATCGGAAATATTTTAAATTTGAGAAAATAATTTTTATTAATTAAATTTTTAATATACATATTTTGTCGAACCACATATACGTATATGTATTTTAATATGTGTATATACATATTTGAATGACAGGGATCATCAAATAATACTAAAATTAAGATATATGAATAATATATTTGCTCAGGATGTCCACTAGAAAGCATTAATGTGCACTAAAATAGAGCCATATATAAATAAATAATTTCAGCAAGACCAAGACATTAAAATAAAGACAAGAAGTATCTTTCTAGGCTTTCATTCACTTGTCTTATTTAAATCAAAAACAAACTCCAGCAATTTAAATAAAAATAAATACATAAATCCTTAAAAACCTCTTCTAATATAAATTGAATACTGTAATCCAAAATATTACAAAATATTTATAAACCATTTATCATTTTATAAGTCATCATCTTTCATAACACTATCCATCTTTTACAAAAATATTTATTATTTTATAGAAATTCTTTTATAAAACACAATTATCTTTTATGGAATATTTTGAAATAACATAAAATTTGAAGAAAATGCCTCAAATCGTTTGATTGAGATTGATCCCTGTTGCGTCGCTTAGAGGGTTAATCTTTTCTTCTGCCAAAATTGCAAGTTAGGTGAGGCCTTGCCAAGTGCTGGCCTCGGATTCCAATTATCCAAAGCCATTGGCTTCTTCTTGTAATTTAGGTGCCGTGGACCTTGACCGGTTGACCTTATCAGGATTACAAAAGTCGAGTGCATAAAAGCTTGCTTCATCACATGGGTGAAGTATGAAATTTAATTAGTACTTAAATCGCTTTCAGGGGGTCATTATATAATTTGGTTGCAAAATCTTATCGGTATAGTATCATATCATAATTAATTACTCCCTCTATTACAAAAAATAATTCTCTTAAATTATAATAAAATCAATAAATAATTTAACTAAATTACCCTTTATTTTAAAACCAAAAGTTATTTATGAATGTAAGTTATTATGTTTAATTTAAATAAGGATAATATTGGGAAAATATCTCTTTTTTACCTTTTTAAATATTCAAAACGATTTATATTTTGAGATAAAATAATTATTCAAAAATAATTTATAGGACAGACAGAGAGAATAGTTAAATAATTACCGTGAAATATAAGAAATGAAAACTCAATATTTTTTTTTTTGTTTTAAGCAATATTTGGCTTAATAGTTTTAAAATACATGTAATCTATCAAAATTCATGAGAATAATTTTAAATTTAAGAATTTATATGTAGTTAATCAACAATTTAGTCTAAGAAATTTGATCGAAATTGCTATTACAAAGCTGCTATTATATGATAAAATTATCAATTTGTCCTTGAGGTTTAGTCCCCTTAAACAATTAAATCTCTCCATTTTTGCCATTAAAAGACTAAATAAATTATTTAATATAAATGTCAATAACTAAATAGAAATATTATATTAAATGTGAAGGACCAAATAATCAAATATTACAGGATATTTAATGATAAAAAATCAATTTTTAGATATAAAAGTTAAATAATTTAACAGCATTAACATTCAGAGATAAATCAGTAATTTTACTAAACAATATGGATATAATGATAATTTTAACCATAACGGACTAAATAATTAATTATCCTTCATATATTCTTTCTTATTTAGTGTAGAGATTAAACCTATAAATTTGAATAATTTTTTTTGTAAATAATAAAAATTTATTAAAATCTCTCATTTACTAAAATTGCTGTCATGTGCATGGATGAGGATGACGTAACAAATTTCATCATAAATTCATAAATTTATTATATCAAATTCATATTCTTTAATCCAAAAACCCTCAAATTAAAAAAATAATGTCATGTAACTGAAATGGAAAAGAATAACTACTATATAGTCCCTAGATTTTACCCCAATACATTCGTAAATATCTCAATTTTCAAAATTACACTATATAATTGTATTTTACTATATGATTCAACCGTTAGTTTTTTATACGATATGTGAAATATAAAATATTGTATTGCATCATTAATTGACCGTGAAATATAAAAAATATACAATACGCAAGGATCTTATTTTAATAATTTTACATTATTTAGTCCTATATAATAATTATCTTTAAGATTATTTTTTATATTTCATAATCACTCAACGGAGAAACTAACAATTAGATTTTATAATATAATAAAATTATAATGGGATATCTCGAGTGGCCTGCGAACATCTATATGGACAAGTTTCATGACTAAAAGTTATGAATTCGAAACTTCTGCATCTCAGATTCTCTTTAAGGGAATACTTTATTTGACTTACATTTCAAACATAATTAGTTTCAGGATGTAGTCTGAACACTTTGTGGTAAATTAAAAAAAAAATAGAATTATATAGTGTAATTTAAAAAACGAAGGTCGTTATTAATGCATTTGATAGAAACCAGGACACAATATAGTAACTACCTAAGAAAACCACATCTATAAATGAAAAAGCTGATCGAAAAAAAAAATATATATATATATATATATATGTACTTTGATTGCTTGTTGATGGGAATGGAAAAATTATTATAACTGAAGGGTTTGTTGTGACTAAGCTTTCCGATTCTAAGCACCAAGTCACAAAGATACCTTTCTCTATGAATTTGTCTGTATAGCTGTAGCATGTTGAATTTCATTTTCTTTTTTTTTTTTTATAAATCACTTGTGTTTGTATCCCATCAGGGACCATCTAATTTGACTCGAGATTTAATTACAGTTAAAATTTTTCGCTCCTCTTCTTTGCAGGTGTGTTTTGTGAGGATCGAAGAAAATTTTTTTTTGATAACAGTTCGCTAATTAAATCAATAATTTTTTTAGAAGAAATTAAAGAAATTTTATTAATTGAAAAAACTATATATAGATATGTGATACAATTAATATATTTCTATATTTTTATATAGAAAATCTAATAATAAATCACTTATACAAAGAATAAAAAACACAATCTTAATTTGAAGTATTTGATCACTTGCTTCGCTTAGTAGGTATTCATAGTCATTGTTCGACTTCATGGTCTTTCTACAAGTCCGGTCTGATTACCTTCAATTTTTTCTTTATTTCTGTATAATTATCTAAATAATAGAAGACGCTTGACAAAATCACTATAATGGTGATAACAATAACTCAAAATTAGATTTAAAAATAAAATTTTAAAATATGAGTAACAATAAATTCTAATATTTGGGCGACGATAACTTTAGATCTGTGAACATATCTAATAATATTAACGATGACTACCCCTCGAAAAAGAAAAGAGATTTTAGATTTTGAAAGAAAGAGAAAGAGAAAGAGAACAATGAAATTTTATTTTTAAATATTAATTAAATCAATAATTAAATTCAAAACAAATAGATCTCAAGGAACAACGCTCCTCTCTTGAAGACCGAACATGAAATAAATTATCATAAAAAAACAACAATAGAATTTGTTAATTTTATTGAAATCCCACGATAAAAAATTAAATGATGAATTTAAAAAATAAATAGATTTTCAAAATGCTTGACTAAATAAATTATCTACATCTTTCATATATAGTTGTTTAAGACGAAATAAAAATTTGGCATTTTAAATTTGACGAAGAAACAGGTCACATCACAAGACGGAGGACACGTCAATATTCACAAAATAACTACTCTATAAATTACATATTTATCCAAAAATAAACAACATTCATACAAGATGGAGGACACATCACACACTCTATAGCATACGGGATAGCGACAGACCAAATCTGCCTGTGTAACCATAAAAAAAAGGTATGAGCTAGACGAAAGATCCATTCAAAAATGAATATAAATCTGAAATTTATTTAAAGACTGATAGTACATCATGTGCTAATTAATATTTGGATTATTAGTCTAGTTAATTAATAAAAAACAAATCATCCACGTTTAAATATTTATTCATATCAGTAAGTTTGAATTTTTAATAATTAAACTCAGTACTTGCAACTACTACCTATAATTAAAAAATAATTCGACCAAATTGCATTATAATGAAAATCCTTGTACACTTCAAAGCAAATTCCATTAATTAATTAGTATAAATACATCAAACAAACAAATTAACTACATTAATTAATTAACAAGCTAGCTGTCCAATTTTAAAATTTGGTCAACATAATCCAACTTGAAGGGCTTAAAAAAATTGGAAGCCTCAGTCTCCAAAAATTCAAGTTGCTCTCTAAAGAGATGCATGTACAATATCCAATCGCCATTCTCCAATGGACTAGGCATAGGCATTACATATCCTGCATTGCCACCCCAGGGAAAATGGTATGACCCAAAAATTGGCTTTCCCCATCCAAAATCAACCTTGCAAACTGGAAATCTTTGCCCTGAAGACACCACAAATGCAGGTCCATCATCTTTACTATTTGCATATACTTTCGCCACACATTTTACTGGTCTATTAGCCTCCACCCAATCAATTAACCCTAGAAAATGCTCCTTTGTCACTGCATTTTTTAAAAAATCATGGACGATATCCGCCATCGAACTCAAATTAAGATTAACAAGTTCATCAATTCTCTCGCTGTGATAGGGAATTGAAAGTACATTTCCGAAATATCTTCCCATTATTTTATCACTTAACCTAGACCTTCCATCTACAACTATTCCCATCTTTGACATTTTTACTTTACCATTCCTTGAATAACTTTTATTTGCACATTTCGTGATTAATTGCCACAAAAATGCGCTGAATGACTCGAGTTTAGTCCTTTTGAATCCGCTTGAGCTAGCAATGTATTGCAAGTTAACTAGCTCCTCAGCTTTTACGTAATATATTCGACTTATAAGATGATCCTCATCATCATTATTAAGTTCGGGTTCTTTTGGAGATATAAATGAGGAAATCGGTACGTATAAGTCGTCCATAGAAATATTCATACAACGAAACGGACGACTAGGGTTCAAAAGTGATCGTCTAAAAGAAGGAAGAATAGAAATTGGTTTAGATTGAGCAGTCTCTGCCCATGACACAAGAAACATATTGGTTGAATAGGCATCTGCTATGCGATGGTCAAATGTACATCCCACCACTATGCCTCCACATTTGAGTTCTGTTGCCTGAAAAATTGATTAATTATATTAGTAAGGTCGTCAATGTCAATAATCAATTGATTTATAAACAAGTTTACACGCTTGATATGCGTGGGATAGGGACTTTATTATTATATAATAATTTTTAATCTTGCATATCTAATTCACATATATCTAAAAATTGATTCATTTTTCTAAATATTGGGAAGATTGAAATATGATCATTGTTGTTGGCTAATCAAAACTGACACATGGATACATATTAACAGCCACTCGATCCAAATTAATTCACCATTTTGAAAAAATTATAAAAAAGTAAAATTGAAGTTATCTATCAATTTTTTTTAAATTACAAAACATGTTGATGTTGAAAGCATTATGGACCATTTGATCAGATTGTGCCGCGAATTAATTGAAGCATATTTGACAACACTCTTTTATCTATTTATTTTAATAAAATAGAGAGGTTACCTGAAAAAATTTGACTTTGTATCTCAAGTAAATAGAGAGAACACCACACTCATAAACAAATCTATAAAAATATGTATCTAATCTAATCAAAACGACCTAGGATTAGAATATTCTTATTTATTTTCTGATCCCAAAATTTAACTCTAATCAATTAGGTAGGTAGCAATCCACTTAGAAAAATTGAACTAACTTTTGAAATTAGTGATGTTAGTTATAATAAATATGAAGAAAAATGAATTCCATCCATCCCACATTTTTATTTTTATATAGATTAAGAAAATTAATTATTATATCTGACTAATTTTTTTGAGTGTTGAGGGAGGGAATTCGAATCTAGATCTATTGTCGAGTCTTATATGCATTTAGTATTAGACTATCGTGTCTTACGTGTAATATATTTAAATAATTAATTGTATGAAATCTTCTTCTAATATATACTGATTTTAATAATATAAAGAATTGAATAAAAAAATTATTAAAAATTTAAAAATTAGTATACTTCTAAAAACTAAAGTAACCTATAATTAATTTGTGATAAATGGAAAAAAGAAATCAAGTCCATCTTTATAGGACTTGAAAAGAATAACAATTCCACTTTCAGGCTACAATTACAAATATCTAATTTTCGTTAAAAAGCCAACCCTAAAATTAAAAATCTTATAAGAATAAATTTTGTTTTTTGTTTTTATTTTTATTTTTTGAATTAATAAAAGACTTGCAACTTTATTTTAATGATCATATACTGAAAACAAGAAAATTCTAAATAATAAAATATAAAATGTAATTAAGTTACCTGAATAGCAAGGACACCATCTTTCTTCTTAGGAACAAGTTTACCTTCAACACTATCATCAGGATTATACAGGTCGAGATCTTTAAGCTCAATATCAGCAAAACCCTCAAAAAAGTCAACACCACGGTTGTTACAGAGCAGCTCAGGCTCACCTAATGGGTTAGCCACAACTTCACCACCGAAGCCATAGTATGACACAAGAACTTGAGCCATGGCTTTTTTAAGAACACTAACCATGGATTCAAACGATGCTGTTTTAGGGTTCTTGTAACATAGAAAAACACCAACATCAAGTGGTGGAAGAAGCAAGTCTAAGTTGGAGAGTGGCAGCCAATGTTCTTGCAGTGGTAGTACGGCCGCCACCACCTCCTTCTTTGTCACTGTGACGGTGAAAAAGCCGCCATCTCCTTTAGAACTCATGTCTTTTATAGCAAATATGCAAATAATGGTTGATGGATTTGGCAGGGACAGAAATGTGGATGTCTATTTATAGGCAAAATTAGTTGTTATTATTATTATATACGTAGTACGCTTACAGTTTAGTGTACGTATTTCTTTAATAAGAAAGAGGGTTACCAGCCATCAACAACTCTCTGCATACGAAGTTTTTATTTAAATTTCTTAATTATAAACAGTGCTTTGAAAATAAATAATTAACTATTTAATTAATACATTAGTTAATCACGACCCATTCATCTCCTTTGTAAATATAAATTAGATATTAATTTCCTTTTTGACTGGACTTTTTTTTTAATACTCGCACGAAGTATCCAGACCCATGTCCATTTAACGATTCACAAACGCGACTAATGTCCGCTTTCATTTTACATTTTAAGTTCATGCATATTTCTAAATGAGGTTTTAATTAAGTTTTAAGAAATATAAATTAATCTAAAAATATTCAAATTATTAGAAATAAGAAATCATAAAAAATAGCCTAAAGTGAAAATATATTTGAATTTAATGGACCACCGCTTCAATTGGAGATTCGATCTGTGAAAAAATAATTATGTAGAGAACAACCACAAAGTTCAAAAAATGTAATTAGTCTCATACGAGAAAAACAACTATAAAAATATCAGTGGAAAACAAAAAAATAATAATAATGATAAAAGAAGCAGAGGCATAAACAAGTCTAGAATAAAAGGCAAAATACGCGGTGATAGTTACAACGGGACAACGATACTGATAATTGTACTCAGATTGAATGAAAAAAGTTGTGGTTTGCTAATGGACTGAGACATAATACGTTCGTTACTGGCTCTTTTTGAGTTTAAGCCCGGCCCAAAGTGGCCCATCTTTGATTTACTTTTCTTCTTGGGTTTTTCAGAAATCAATTGCTTCTGTCTTTGTACGTCTAATTGTCTATCACTGCCTGCCAAAGATTTCGGAGGGTTTGTTTGTTTGTTTGTTTTTGGAAAGCCTCTAATACACCCTAACGATACACAAATAATTCTTTTATTAATAATTTTTATTATTCTGTAATCAAAAAGATAAAATATTATTTTTCATCTTTTTAGTGAAATTATTAGCTACCTTTGTTCTTAAATTTGTGTTATATCTTTTTTTTATCCGTCATACGAATTCTTTATTTAATTATTTAATATAATATAATAAATTAGTTATATTACCAAACATTTGATTTCAATAGAACAAATAATATTGACTCATTGCAATATTTAAATAATTATTATTATTATTATTTGGATAAAATTTATTATTTCAATCTATTTGAATGTAAGCTTTATTGTGGTTTATTGCTTTTGCAAGATCAACATCTATGCTATCTTCATTCCAAGACTCACATTATGCAAATGGCTAACATGTAAATTATTGTACTTTTAAAGAACATTATTACAAGTGCTATTGAATAATGCCTACAATGTATAAATTCATCTCTCTACTTTTTGCAAAAAATAGTTAATTTAACTATAATTTTTTTCTTATCTTTTCATAAATACCTAGCTAGAGATTGTAAATTATTAACTCTTTCAACTCTTAAAATAAGATGAATAGTTTGTATACCAAGATTTCAAAATTAATTTTCCTAAAAAAAAATCAAAATTAATTATCGTAAAATTTTTTCTCGCGATCAGATACATTTAACTGATATTAGTTATTTACAAAAATTATTATACAAGGTAAGAAAAACATTTCTAAAAATGTAAATGAAACTATTATTTCCTATGGCAAATAAGAAAAGTGTTCCAAAAGAACAATAAATAAGTAAGTGACACTATAATTTTGAGCATAAATCCAATATCCTATAAGTCAATATTCATCCATGTGTAATTAATATATTAATTATAATATCACATTAAAGATTTTTTCAAAAAAGATTTTGACGAATGGCAACAATATATCTAACAATGAAATTGATTTTACTGTACTTTATCTATCGATTCACTCATTAATCAAATTTATAAAAATAAAATTTTTTTTAAACGAAAGTATTTCTGACCATTCACAACGTTAAATTCACACTTAATATATATATATACACACAGAATTACAGAATCACAGTTATCAAACTAAAAACATGAATGCATTTAGGGGCTATGTAACCTTAATCACCATATTAGGGTTAGCCATGAGCCACTCTGGTGTTACAGCAAGACCCGAATATCACGTTTACATTGTCAATGGCTTGAATGGCAATAACGTACTGAAAATACATTGCCAGTCCGATGGTGATGATTTAGGGTATCATCTCCTTCCGGTATCGGGTCATTTCGGGTGGAGTTTCAGCAGAAACATTTTTGGAACAACAGTTTTCTGGTGTGAAATGAAGTGGGCTGATGGCCATGGCATCTTCAAAGTCTTTTGGAACGATGAAGAACTTCGAAGGAGCTGCAATAAGAATTGTATTTGGTTGGCTGCAACTTATGGTTTATACTTGAAGGACGCGCGCTTAAATCAATTTCAGTTGATGTATGGATGGCTTAACTGATGCTTTTATACCTATTAAGATTTTATATGTCAAGTCCTTAAAAACATACATATAGTAATAATAATTAACAAAGTTTTTATATGGTTACTATTATTAGTGATGGCTTGAAAAACACCATCTAAAAGAACAACAAAAGATAAACGGGAAGAGTAACTGCTAGATTCTTAATTTTTTATATAAAGAAGAAATTTAATTCTCACGCCTCGTACCAACCACTAGAATGAAATATTGTCTACTTTGAATAAAATCGATTCTATTCCGTACTGAATCGACAAGGCTCACAAGGTTTTGTCCCATAAATAAAATAAAAAACTTCTTAGGAGATCACTCATCTTAAGATTTCTGTCAAGCAAGTACGTTAACGCTGAAGTTCTCCAGCTATTCCACCAAAAGGTCTCTAATTAGTCTGATCCGATTTATTCCTATGTCCCGCATTCTATTATTCTAATTAGTCTGTCATCCTAAAAACTCGTCAGGAGCTCTTGCTTTATACGCCTCCTTAGAATCGTTTTGTTGGATTGAAATGTCACACATATATATATATATTGTAAAGCATTTTAATTTAATTAAATTATATATTACGTTTTCATAATTTATTTGAGAGCATCTGATATATTAATTATATATGTATAAATTGGATTTTTTTTTTTTTTTCGAGTTTATTAGTAGCCTTATTATAAACCAAGTCAAACCTAACTTTTAAAATAGATAGTAACAAATAGTAAAATATTATTTGATCTGATTTATAAGTTAAAGAAATGACCTAAAATAAGTAAGGAATCTACTTAGGTTGATTATAAAGAAGGTTACCTTAATTATAATTATTTACTTATTTAATATTTTAATACATTAGTTTTTATTAAACCAAATACTTAAATTATTTCAAAAGTAAGTTTTAAATTTTACATTAACTTAGTATTTTGTGTTTTGACCAATAGTCAAACTACTGTCTTATATTTATGATACGCAGCGTCTTAATATTTATACTATTACTTAGAGTTTAAGGAAATATATTATAAAACGTTACTTAGATAAAATGCTAATAAAACAATTAACAACTATGAATATATATAACTATTTTAACAATTAAATTTACCGAAAATGTCCATATTTTACAAACAAATAAGCTATTTTATTTTTTAATTGACTTATAAATTTAAAAATTCTACATTTTAAGTAAAAATTAAATTGAGTAACAAAATTTAAGACCCTCTAAATCAACACTCATTGATATCAAATTAATATCTTGAGAACTCCGGGATTTTCAAGATAACATTTTTGACAAATGACAAAAACATATCTAAGAATAATTTGATAAAACCATTGAATTCTCACTAAATAAATACATCATCACAATTACTAAATCAAAATTATCAAACCATAAACATGAGTGCTTTGAGGAGCTATACTACCCTAATCAGCTTGTTAGCTTTAGCTATGAGTCATTCTTGTGTAGCTTTAAGACCCAGATTCTACATTCACATTACCAATGGGTTGAGTGGCAATAACGAATTGAAAGTCCATTGCGAGTCGAAAGATGATGATTTAGGGTCTCATGTCCTACAAGTTTCTGGTCATATGCAATGGAGTTTCAGGAGAAGTATTTTTGGAACTACAGTTTTCAAGTGTGAGATGGAGTGGGCTCATGGCCATGGCTCCTTCAAAGTTTTCTGGGAATATAGACCACTTCTGAGAAGATGCAATTTTAAGAATTGTTTCTGGGTGGCGAAAGATGATGGTTTATATTTGAAGCACATTAGATTAAATACATTTGATTTGATGTACCCATGGGTTAAGTGAACCCATACCTAAATTTATAAACCAAATGGAATTTAATTAGTGGGTGATCGAACCAAGCTGAAGAGAAGTTTTTCAATTTTAATTACTTGGTTAATCACAAAACACTCTCACAGCAGCAATCGGGAAATCGATCAACATAATAAAAGGGGGGAAAAGAGAGGAAAAACTCGGAAACAACTTGATTTTTTAAATTTTGGTTTTGTTCAGTTAAACCAAAAAATTTTTTTACCAAAAATCGAAAGATGAAAAACCAAACCATTGATTTGATTTAGTTTTTCGATTTGAACGGTTTTTTATTCATCCTAATTTTTAATGGATTTTGACTTAATAATACTTGTCTACTTTGCTACAAGAAAATCACCGATTAGCAATAGAAAATTAGAAATGGATTGATCCATTCTACTTGGAAATGGATCAGAAGCGGATTAAAAATAGAAGAGAATGGCTTTTGGGAACGGTTTAGAAACATATATCTAAAAATGGATGGTTCAGAAACGGATGGAAAACGGAATTAGACATGAAAGTGAAAACGGATAACATATCCCTAAAATGATTAGTCAAAAGTTTGACTTATTCTCAAAAGTTTGATTATATTTCTACAGTTAAACATGATTGATATCTCCAACTTGAGAGGGGGAGCATTATGGAAAGTCAAAAATTGTATATATAAATAGCTTAATCATAGGGATATAAGAATTATACTTTCCTAGTATAGGTTAGAGAAACTTATATATACATTTCTTGACCTAAGAAATATACTTAGAACACATTAGAATTCAGTTTACAATGGCAAAAACAGTCTTAGCTAACCAATGCATTCTTTACACCAAGGTAACCAAGCTATATCATTCTCCACGTATGAAGTAAAGACTAGCTTTCCAAATCACGTTCTATAGTTCTATATTAATGACACAAGACACTTCTTTTGATTGCAACATTAAACCATCCAAAACAATATATATAACTTCCCCATCAAAATGACATCTATCTTCAACAGTAAACGCATAAGATTTCCCATTGACTTCAACAAGACTCTGTCCTGGAGATTTCCTCACTCCATTACTTTTCATCATTGTTCTTATCCTCGCAACTCCATCCCACCTTCCAGCTGATGCATATATGTTAGCCATCTCGACATATGGAAAAGACACATTAGGTTCAATCTCAAAAAGATGATGAGCAGCATATTCACCAATCTCAATGTTGCGGTGTATCTTGCCAGCACTAAGCAATACACTCCATATGGCAGCGTCAGGCTTGATAGGCATATCTTGAATAAACTTCAATGCTTCTTTTAGCTTTCCTTTACGTCCAAGAAGATCCACCATACTGGAATAATGATCCAATCCAGGTTTTATTTTGTAAATTTTGGTCATCATATCGAAGCACTTCCATCCTTCCTCAAGAAAACCGCCATGAGTACAAGCTTGGAGTATGGCAAGAAATGTTATGTGATTTGGTTTCAATTCCAACTCTATCATCTGATAGAAAAGGTCCAAAGCTTCTTCAAATAATCCATTCAAAGCACAACCTGCGATCATGGTTGTCCAGGAGACAACACTTCTATCAGGCATGGTATTGAACAGATCCCAAGCATCATTTATGCTTCCACATTTTGCATACATGTCTATCAACGCATTGCAAACTACAATATTATGTTTTAAACAATTAGAATTGGCATAAGCATCAATCCATTTTCCAACTTCAAGAAGACCAGTATGGCCACAACCTGAAATAAGAGAAAGTACAGTGACCAAATCAGGTTTCTCACCAGCAGCTTCCATAGCATTAAACAGAGTCAAGGCCTCATCCATATCACCTTTCTCAGAATAACCACTTATCATAGCAGTCCACGTAACACAACTTCTGTTACAAGTGCTGTCAAACAAACATCTTGCAGAGTAAACATCTCCACACTTGGAATACATAGATATAAGAGTATTAACCACATGAATATCTGAATCACAACCAAATCTAATTCCATGAGAATGAACTTGCATACCTTGAAAAATCACCTCTGGCCGTACGCATGAAGAAAGCAGGCTAACGACAGTACTAATATCAGGAATGAATCCATCCCACAGCATCAATTTATAAGTATTCAGAGCATCAAAAAATTTCTCAAGATATGCATACCCCGCAATCATAGAATTCCAGGAGACTAGACTTCTTAAACCGACTTCAATTCTATTAAAAATTGACTCAGCCATCTCCAAATCACCACATTTAACGTATAAAGATATCCAAGTATTAGCAACAGAAACATCAAAATCTATTCCAATTCGAATTCCCAGTGAGTGAACACCCTTAGCTAATTCCAAATTCTTAATACAAGATATTGCCTGGCTCGTTGCCATTATCGTAACTGAATCCGGCAAAATCCCAGTAGACCTCATGTCCTGAAAAATATGAAACACTCTATCAAGAATGCCCATTTGCGCAAAACCCATAAGCATCACGTTCCAGGAAGCAACATCCTTCTTAGGCATTTCTACAAACAGTTTATAAGCGATGTCTGGTTGATGGCATTTCACATACATATCAAGCATTGCTGTTTGTACAAAGATATTGGAGCAAAATGGGGACTTTACTATATGGTTATGGATGATTTTTGAATAACCAAGGTTTGAGATATTGGCGCAGGCTTTGGATATGAAAGGGAAGGTAAAGTTATTGGGTTTTATGCCATTTTGTTTCATTTGGCGAAAGAGGAAAAGGGCTTTTTGAGCATTGTTCTGATTCACAGCTTCTCTTATTTGAGAGTTCCAGATATCAATTATCATGGACAGATTTGGAAAACGGTTTAGGCACAGTGGAACTGAAGATGTAACCATCTCATATTGCTTTCTTGGCGGAGAACTAATTTGTAATCAAATCAGCTCTGTTTGAAACTTGGAATGGCAGGCCGTCTTTGTTTAGTTAACAGCAGAACATCAAAATTTTCTTCTCCCTCGTTTATTAGTATCATCTTTTTTCAATAATTTTCGTCCTACAACTCGCTTTCTACAATACAATAGCCGTAAATAATGTTTTTTTATAAATAATCGGTTATAATATTGAATTTAATTAAAAATTTAAGTTTTTAATTTATACAATTATGAAAATATTTAAAATTATAACAAAAATTTCTTTTTCAAAAAACTTATCGTTAAATATAGAAAAAGATACACAAAAATGGTAAGTTAGAGTAATTGTTAAGTTATTAGGAGTTGTTGATGACTAGTAGTAATGGCATTCACTAAACGATTATAATGTTTTGAAAACAAATAAATCATTTTTAAAAGGTTATATAAAAATTAAAAATTGAAAAAAAAGGCTTCTTATTGTGTTACAAATAAATAAACATCTATTTCAATCTTATAAGTGCACCTTCTATGATTTTTTTTTCTTTTAAGTTAAAACTATGACTCATCAAATAAATAAAACCCAAAAAAAATAAATAAATAAATAACAGATAAGGACTACAAAAATGGAGAAAAAAAATTGTAAGAAATAATGTTATAACCATGCCATGCTCCTCAAAGTCCGCAATGAAGCATAATCTTTTGTCAGCTGAGAACACAAGAATTGCAATCCTTTTCATTTGAAGATCAAACTCAAAAACACTGTCAAATAATGAATGGATTGGTTGTTCCTTTACAAGAAAATTTCCCAAAAAAAGAAAAAAAAAGTGATAATTAGCCCCAAATCAGAATGCTAGAAAACAATTAATGAAAAAAATGTGAAAAAAAAATGGACAATTGGGTCAAGGAATGACAAAAATTAATTCCTAGACACATTTACAAAATTTCAAACAGATATAGAACAGAGATCCTCCAAGACTTGTCTGATGTTAGGTCTCTCATTTACAGGGAGAATACACCGTAGTGATAAAGCAAGCAAATCATCCATTGCTTTCGACGGTTCTTCTCCCCCTGAAAGATCTCTGTCGATACAGTCCATTCGTCTACCTTCTTGATCACACAACCGAACCCAATCTGGAAGATCAACTGCTCCAGATTGACCTGATATGATGTCACCAGCACTTCTTCTGGTTAACAATTCCATCAAGATCACTCCAAATGCGTACACATCAGCTTTAAATGAAGGGGTTGGTTTAGATGCACTAGCAAGTTCTGGAGCACAGTATCCAAGTGCTCCTAGATTCAGTATTTGTTCTGCAATTCCAGCCGGTGTCATCAAGCGGTGAAGACCATAATCAGTAAGACGGACATTATAACCAGGACCTTCTAGAAGTATATTTGATGGCTTCAAATTTCCATGGAGAATGCCTCTGTCATGAATGTACAAGAGACACCGAGCAACATCAACAGCGACTTTCAGTCTTTGGCTGAATGATAAAAGTGAGTACCTTCGAGGTGTAGATTCTGTATAACATCAATTGATGAGACACTCATAAGCTAAGGGAGAAAGATAGCTCATCGAAAGATTAAAAAAAGACTTGCAAACAATTTTACAAGCATGTGTAAGAGATGCAAAGATCACTCCAGTGTCTCCACGATTTTTTCATTGTCAGCACTAGGAAAAATTAGTAATACCATCTAACCTCATTGTATCACGCTAGAACTGATACATTCATCAACTACCAGAATAGCTCCATAAAAGGTTATGGACACTGTTGGGGATTGTTGTGATTCCCCAAGTCCCCAATTAAAAAGGGAATATCAATATGATATTATATGTAATGACCCATGTGAACTACTGACAATGAAGACTTAGTTTTGGCCTCTTGGTTAGGTCCAAACCCCAAGTTAGTGACAACTGTCTTCTGAAAATAAAGGTTACACCTATTAGATGAAAAGAGAAGGATATAAATAATAAGATATAGAAGCCCATCTGGCAACTTTCAATTTTAGTCATCAACATAAACTCTAGTCCTATTCCCATAAATCCCATGCCAGTTAAGATCAAATAACATGCTGAAGCTAAAATGCAAATCACATGAGACCCCTGAATTTCGAACACACTGCAAACATGTGTGCACAAACAGCCACAAATAGTCATAACTTAGCCAGTCAATCCATTCAAATCCGAGTTATGGTAGAGCAACTTAACAAAATCAGACTGTAGGAAATTTTTGTCTGCCCAAAGCTAGATTAAAAAAAAAAACACTCGTGCCTAAGCAACATCAAAACCACAAGCAAAACCACATTCTCCCAGTTAATAACCAGGCAGTCTGGCATAGCCGATCAAATCACAAGGGAACAACAAGTGCATCATGATCAATTATTTAAACATGTGCAAGCGCAAGACATATTTCACTTGAGCCATAGATGCCTCATGGAATTAAAAACTTAACCTTAATGTAAAGTTGTTCAAATTTCTTCCTTGCTATTTCAATCTTGGACACTTAAATCCATCCTTCTTAAAAGCCACTGCTGCTAAACAGTCTCTGATTCTCCTCCTGAATTTAAGGACTCAGCAACAAAGCAGCAAACTAGAACCAAACTCTTGCACCATCTACTTCTCATACCCCTTCCCTTTAAGTGCCAATAGTTTTTTCTATTTCTAGTGGCAGAACTACTTAAAACCAAACAGCTTGTTCTCATTCTAATTACTATATCCATATTCATCTCTCCAGCATATCAGATCAGCTACTATTCATCATTCCAGTATTTCCACCAGAACTTATCCAAATAGATATCGTCACCGATGATCCTACAAAGATCTATGGAAAGGCATATGTAGGGGGTTAGCAAATGGTAATGTCAACTGAAAACTAAACCAAATTGATTATATTTTAGTAATTCGGTTCGGTTAGATTTGACTACAGTTGTTAAATTTCAGTTAAGTTTTAGTAATAAAAAAATAAAAAAACCAAAATTAACAGAATCGAAGATACATATTGAAATTTCAGTCATTTGTGTTTGTTTTTTACTTATTTCTAGAGTTTCGATTTGGTTTGGGTTTCCCTATTTGATTTTGTGAAAATTCAAACCAAACAGACTAGACCAACCACTCGCTCACCCTCAGCCTTAAGGTCTACAAAATCCATTTTGGAGTAACTATGCAAATTGGGCTACTAAATTATTATTAGCATGAAAGATTACCGTCTACTACACTACGAATGTCCCGCAGATGCAAACACTACACTGAACCTTCAATTCCCAAATAGCTGCCAAAATTTACAATTTTATGTGATCAACAGAACACTGCTCTCAGATCTATACAATTCCCTATATCGGTAAAATTACCCAGTTTATAAACTAAGACTACAGAGCTCCTAAACAGATACTCATTAACTAATTAGATTATGATAAACCAATCTATTCTCAGTTTACTCATACTGGTTACTACTCATTTTCAGAGACTAGAGCTAGGATTTGTGGAACACAAGATTAGGGCTCAAAGATAACCGGGCAGATATTGTCTTCAGGCAAAGGAGAAAAAGTTAAGCAAACAAATTAAAACGTCTAGCTTCATACTAACAGGATCTAGGACTCAAAACCTATCAAGAAATGACACATGTTCTAGGTGTTAGAAATTGCATCACAGCACAAGAAGACATAGTTGCTTGGATTTTATTCAATGAAAAAACTGACTTATAGGCATTACTCATATTTATAGACTCAGTCCGTAAGCCCACTTAACACATGAACTCCATTTAAAAACTAAAAATAACTATCAGACTTACTAGGACACCATTTTAAGAATACATAGATGTAATTGTAAGCAATAAATTTCAGCCAACCCCATTCCTGCAAAATTGTAAAATTATCAATACACCCTGATCAATAAAAGTACCTGAACAATTGTTAGTATAAACAGTACCCTTCTAAAATCATTAATCTAGCTCCTGTCTAAGGTTCTTTATATATATAGCATAAAAAAAATCCTGGAATGAGCGAAAAGGTTGTCAAAAAATAGACAAACCCCAACGAAAGCAATGATAGTATCAGAAAGCTGTAGTATCCAGATAGTTGCAGGTTCCAGCTTCACTCAAGTGATTCCAGTGACAAGGTCAAATTCTCTGGCTGAGATGCAGCATATTAAAGGACAAAATCATAGCAAACTTCAAATAGAAGTAAAGGTACAAGACTATGTACAGATATAACATTTTCAAGACCAAAACAGCAAACCTTCACGTTGTGGACTGCAAAGTTCTGAAACCTGCCACATCATGGATCTAAGCATTTATGAACAGGCATCATATATAACATGCATGTCATAACACACCATGCCCAAAATGAGGAATAAGTTAAAAAACCATAAAAATAACCAAATGCAGGAATAACTATATCTTTTGTAATACCCTATTGAAATTAAGACAATAATTTTGCACACAAAAATTAATAAGCTAAATACAGAGTTATCAGGAAATAAAATGCTTACCATATAGATGTAGGGCCAAGCTGTCCCCCTGGATATAGTCTGCTAGAAGAAGTCTCTCTTGCTCTCTAGGCCCCCAATAATATGCTCGCAGTGGAACAATATTGGGATGTTTTATAGAGCCTATTCTTTTAACTTCCTTAGCAAATTCTTTCTTATTTTTTACCAGTCCCACCCGCAACCATTTCACAGTCAACATATGCCCACTGTCTAGAGTGGCTTTATACAGAGTTCCATGGCTGCTTCTGCCAAGAACTTCTGCAGGAGCTCGAGATAACTCCTCTGCAGTGAATGCTAGTGAAGCATCAAGGAAGAATAGCTCTCCAGCCAACCGATCTGGGGAATAGACATCCAGCTTCACAGATTGTTCATGTGCCTCAACAAAACGAGGAGAGGAAGTTAGTGGAGAGTCTGGTGAGGACTTCCTACCTGATGTTGTTGGATGATTCTCTAGCAAATTAGGATTCGAAGACACCAAGTTAGCAGCCACACCCCCAGGAAAATCATGCTCAACAATTTCATTTGGAAACTGTTTCTGCCCAGATAATGACCTTGAATTTGAAGCAAGCAGATGATCATTTGAAAAACTCAACGATGTTGGTGGGTGATGAACATTTGAGTGGAATTTGAAAAGGGAGGATCGTGCAGCTCTTTCAACCTTAGCATCTTCCCCTGAAGCTTGGTTCCCAAATCTATTTCTTACATGAAATTCTTTTTGATGTACCCGGTGATAGGCCAATAAAACTAAAACCATCATAGTCACAACTGCACCAACAATAATTGCTATTGTAATACCATGCTTTGCACTATGACGTTTACCATGGCTAGGTAATTGATTGGGAACAGAATTTGTTGATGGCTCACCATTTGGAAATATCAGCAAGGAATTCCCAGGACGAAACGAAGAAATACTAAATTTGCTTCTCAAGTTTTCTGGAATAGTGCCACTTAAATCATTATAGGACACGTTGAATCCAATTAGGCTGAATGGAAGCTTATCAGGGATTTTACCCTCAAAATTGTTGCTGGATAAATCAAGGTACTGCAAGTAGGTAAGTTTGCTCAATTCAACTGGCAGCTCCCCTGAGAATTTATTGTTTGAAAGATTAATTGATTTGAGATTTCCCATGTTACCCACTTCTGAAGGCAACCCACCTGTCAAGGAATTGTGGGAAAGATCAAGAGACTCCATCTTTGGATAGGAAGGTAAAAATAATAATTCCCCCATATGTGAGCCTTTCAAAGGAATTGGCCCTGTGAACTGATTTCTTGAAAGATTCAGGTACGTCAAAGTCATTGAAGTAAAGAAACCACCTGGAATAGGCCCACTAAGTTGATTTAAACTGAGATCAATTGCCAACAATCCCTGAGTGGCCCCCAATTGAGGAGGCAAGTTACCCCCAAGGGAATTATTCCTGAGGTTAAGTTTCCTTAATCTTAAAAACAGAGAATTTAAGTTTGGCACATTTCCAGACAACTTGTTTGAACTCAAATCAAGAAGCTCCAGAGTGGCTTTCCAATTCTGCATAACAGACATGTCACCAGAGAGATTATTTCTACTAAGATCCACAACTGTACATTTCTCAATAAATGCAGGCAAAGAGCCTGATAAACCATTTGAAGAGAGATTTAAAACATCCAGAGTTGACGAACTAATTCCATGTATAAGACCTGCATATAGATAAATGCTGCATATCAGAAAGACAACAAACAGCACTAAGTCACCATGAAAGAATTAATTCACCACATAAAACTCGCATGGATGGAAACATGAATCATAGATGATATAGCATTGAGTAATCAGAACAAGAGGATCACAATATGCACACCCATTTACAAATTTTTTATACTGATCAAAACCAAACTTCAAGTAATATTCACATTCTATTTATGATTGTAATGTAATTTCGTGCGTGTCCATATCCTCTCTTCAATTCCTTTTCTTTAAACTTCTATTATTTTATTTTCAACGTAGAAACCTGAGAAATTACAATGTGCAAATATTCAGTCTGCATGTAGAAAGTCACAGAATAAGTTCGAAGAACAGAACAGTGCACACCACACTAGGAATAATTTTCCTAAATTGCAACCTAACGCACTCGGTTTAGCCTGCAACAATGCTAACAGCAAAAAAGTAGACAAGTCAAGAACATTACAGCAAATAAAGTCACTTTCACATGGAAAAGAAAATAAAAAGGATGAGTGAAGGAAGAGTCCAACCCCATGTTCTCAAAATCTATAAAACCAGCAATTTTGAATACGCAAAGATAGATTTAATCTTAAAAATTAGTTAAATTTCATAGAAATTTTTACTTTCCATTGACTAAATATTCCAATAAAAATTCTAACCAAAATAAAAAAATATATATATTTGGAACAAATCAAAAACCCAAGAATTACAAATAGAAGATACAGATTCTATTACCCGTAAATCCATTGCTACTAAGATCCAATTCTTCAATTGCAATCGACCCATTCAAAAATTCATCCGGAATTTGTCCAAACAACTGATTATTCCCCAATCTAAGTACCCTCAAATTCAGCATAGACACAAATGAAGGTAATTTCCCACTAATGCCACTGTTACTTAAATCCAAAATTTCCAAATTCCTAAACAAAGCAATCACATCCGCTCTCAGAAACCCACCAATCAACTGGTTTCCGCTGAAGTTGACAAAACGCACCGTATTAGCCAAACCCGAAGCATTCTCTACGCTGAGACCACCAAGCTCACCATAGAACTGATTATCACTCAAATCCAAATGCTCCAAATTGATCAATTCACTTAACACCTCGCGAACATTACCTCCAAACTTATTAGAATGCAAATCCAGAACCCTTAATTGTTGCAGATTCCTGAACGGAACCGGTAAACCAACCGGAAAACCACCTTCAAAACCATTCATTGATAAATTTATATATTTCAAGTTCCACAACTCAGCGATCCGACCCGGGATCGGCCCAGAAAACTTGTTGTCTGATAGATCCAAGTACTGAAGCGAGCTCATGGACCCCAATGTGGGTACAAGTCGACCCGTGAACTGGTTACCAGAGAGAGATAAGTTCTGGAGTGACTTAAGATTGAGCAAAGTAGAGAACTTGAGGTCACCAGCGAGACTCAGGCGGTCTAGGGTAATGGCGGTGACTGAACTGGTAGAAGTGTCGCAGGTGATGCCGGGCCAAGACTCCGGACAAGAACTCCGGTTGACTAAAGAAGATGGATCCCATGCTGAAATGATTTTGTCAAGCGGGTCGGACTCAATACCCTTCTTGAACTCAAGTAAGGATCGGAGCTCCGATTGGTCAGAAGCTGAAATCGAACTGAAAATAGTAAAGAATAAAAAGAACAAAGTGAAATAACTGAAACTCATTTAGAAAGAAAGAAAAAAAGAAGCATAAAAAAAGCTCTAATAATTCATCTCAGAACTCGAAACCCTAGAATGTAAAATTAGGGTTTGCTTATAAAGACATAGAGATAGAGGAAGAGGGGAAAAGTCCGTTAAAAATGGCGGTTTAGAGGTCAGGTGGAGAGTGTTGGTTGGTGGAAGTGAGTAACTACAGACTGTAAAGGAAAGGACAACTCTCTCTCTCTATCTCTTCTCTTCTTCTCCTCCGTCTCTGTTACTATTCAGCGTTTTTTCCTCCTCTTGTTTTTCCGTTTGGTTAATTACAAAACCACTCCAAAATATGTCACAACATACAGTTTGATCCTTTATTATTAGATATACGTTGTAGTTGCATAGGTTTATATATTATCCCTCCCCCTGCCCCCATAATTTTTTTTTTTTTTTTTCAACCGTCCAAAATTGTTGTTTTGGTACTCCCTCTTTCCTTTAACATCGTAACAACTAATTTTTCACCATAATTAAAAAAATAGTTTAAACAACTTTTTTTTTTGCCTTTTTTCTAATTTACTCTTAATATCTCATTTATTTATTTTTTAATATCAATATATGTTTTAAATTACATTTCGATCGTCAATGGTGCTCTAAATGTTTTATTGGAATGAAGAAAATAAATATAATTGTAAAAAATAAAGTGTGCTCAGACTTGTGGGAAAAATTCCTTTTTTATCCTTTATTTAGAAAAGTTGAGTGAAAATTTTTAATTTATAATAATTTAACCTTCTAATTGTGAGTGGCTATTCAAAATATAGTTTATATGCCGTGCGATTTTCAAATATTCGAGCAAAATCCATAATGATTTCTTTCATTATGGTCAATTTAAAAATGTTGTGGACATATTTTGTTCAAACTCCATTTTAACCAACAATCAAATCACCTGTATGAATACTTTTTTTTCAATAAAAATTGATGTAAAAATCGATTCTCCAAAATTTTTTTATATTAAATACTCATTGATACCCTTTTACTGTTATCTTGAGAATCCTCATATTAAAAACTTCATAAATGACTAAAACAAGGATAAGATAAACTTTTCATATTGACATAATTTCAAAAGCTATCAAATTAAATGAAATTTTCTATGTAAAAAGAACCTTTTACTGTATAAAAAGAATAGGAGAGTATTTTTTTTTAAGTGAATAACATTTAAAATTTATTATTTTATCTTCATTTTAATACATTTTTTTATAAATAAAAATAATAGTCGAACTGTTATGTTATGACTAAAACTGTGTTCCGCAATAATTTTTTAAATAATTCTTAGAGATTTGATCAGTCAAAACAATAAATATTATTCAAAAATTTGGATTAATTTTGCCCAACCAACCTTAAATAAATATTGACATAAACAAAGTAATATATTAACTTTTTTTTTAGAAATAACATATTAACCTTTAATTTTCTAATAAAACTCTGCTTATTTAAATATTTAATTAATTTAAAAAATAATTTAATATATATTAAGAAAAAATAAAAGCAAAAATTGTAGTTAATTATACTAACTAAATTTTTTTAATCTATATACAAATTAAACCAGAACACAAATTAAATATATTTACATAAATTTAAATATTAAATATAATTATTGAATTTAGACTAAGAATTATTATATAATATTACATAAGCGTATATATTTATATTACATCGAATTTTTTATTAGACGGTGCTTGGATATTTTAAACACTTCCTGCACAGTATATATATACTTATAAATAAAATAAAATTATTTTTACAGATAAAAAAATTATCTCTAATAAAAAAATTACTATAGAGTGACGCTTAAAATAAAGTAGAATAAATTTTTTTTTATACGGTGACACTTAGAACTTGGATAGATGCAGTATTTATATAAAATTGTTTTCTACCTTCATTTTACTTACTCTCTCCTTATCGCATCTCAAATTTTATAGAAAATTATAATTTATATATATATATATAAATTAAAATTTTTTGATTGGCTATAAATATTTTTAGAGGTTTCAAATTTCGTTAAAAATATTTTAAAAAATCTCAATATTTCCCCTTATTCCTATCAATATAAATTATTATTACAATAATACAGTCTTTTGCTGAGTCAAAAAATATCTTCAAACCAAATAAATAATAAATAATTATGGTAAAAGGCATTATTTATGATATTTCACTTATTTTTAAATAAATTTTTTTAAAAAATATAATTCAATCAAATTATTATACTTATGACTTAAAATAGATGCATTAAGTTATTATAAAATTTCATTATCAAACATATTAATTTTAAAATAGTGGGACTAAATAGTATTTTAACTGGAAACTTTTTGAAGTTTTTCTAAATTAACCCTTTCGTTTTTTGGTTTTTTCGGTTAATAGGACTGTTGAGGCTCGAGGACCCACTGACGTACCTCTTTCGTTTCAAATTTTTAACGGCGTTAAGTGAATTGGTTGGATTTTTCTTTTTCTTATGATACTCTTATATATATTATATAGTGAATGCAATATATTAATATAAAACTATGTAAATCGGAGGAGAGATTATCGGATGAGCCAACTCATCTGCAGTTGGACAGTAATTATACTTTATTACCACTAGTAGTAAACTTCTGTTTTGACGGTAATTGTTAACGAAAGAAGGCTTGCGCTTGGTTGATTTGACAGCTGTTCGTTAGGTTAACTCGCACACCAAATCAATTAAAATAAAAATTTTTAAAATTTATTCTCATCCTATTTTTTTCTCAGTTGGTCAATAATTCTTTCCATTTAAAAAAAAATGATTCGTTGGCTATAAAACGAATAAGTCTAATGTTAATTTTAAGTGGATCAGGAGACAAATAAATATTGGCGCTCATCTCTTAATTCGAGCCTCAATTATCTATGTTCATTATTAGATTTTGTATTTTGTTTCGACCTGTTTATTGACTATTTATTCTCATTTTATTTTTTCCTGATTGGTCAATAATACTTTCCATTTAAAAAAAAAGTGATTCGTTGAGGCCATAAAATGTATTAAATTAAATAATATAAAAAAATGTTAGTTGACTTAATCTAAACTATTACTCAATTCAAATGATAAGCATTTAAGAGTTAATATTTTTCAGATCTCTGTATTATTATGGGGAATAGATATTTTGTAGATTAACAAAATTTATCATTTGAGGCTCCATCTGCTATTGTAAAATAATTTATAAAAAAATATCTTTTACAATTTTCCATTGTTTGAGGCGTTCAGAAAAATAAGTTAACAGAAAATATTTTTAATTAAAGAAAAATTAAGTCATTTTTTAAAAAAAACAACTTCCCATTTTGAGAGAGTAAAATATTTTGGATATCGATAAACTTTATAAATCTATATTTTTTAATTTATTAACCATCATAGTCGCTATTACTAATCACCATTTACCAACAATTACAACCACCGAAGGCCACTGACAGCTTTCATAATTTAAATTTTTTAATTTTTTTTATATTTGAGAATAAAATTTTTATTATTAATATTTTATATGCATGGTCTTATCAAATAAAGACTTTAATATTTTTTACTAATTTTAAATATTACAACCGAATAACAAAAAATAAATCATTTGAAAAATATTTTTCAGCAAATTATTTTGCAGAAACATATGGAACCTGAATTAACAGTTTTTTTTTTTTTTTGCCTTTAGTTTTATTTTTCCTTTCAAGGATAAAAAGATTTTGACCTAAATCTATTGTTTGATTGTGCATGCACTAATCACAAAATTATGGCTTGATATGCTCCCTTGATTTTATTTTATTTTTTTAAAAAAAGTAAACTGTTGTACTACAGAAGTAATTAGAAGCCAAAACACGAACAATAATTTCAGGAGCGAGTCTTGGAAACCAAACATAGAAGCAACCCGACTGAACTAATGCATGAGACTTGATTCGTTGGTTTCTTAATAAAACTAACACACCATAGCTAAGCTCATTCAAAATCAAGTTCATTCCCTAATAATCAAGCTAAAGTAAGACAAACCATCATGTTTTCTTCTTATAGTTTAAATCATAATAAGAGAATCTAACTCAAAATAGCACTCGCGATAAACCTTTTCTTCTAACCCAGGTTAATGCCTCGTAAAGCTTAAAGCTTATGCGATAGGAGGATTCTGAGGACCTTGAACTATTGCATCACAGTAGCATCTCTCAAAATTATTCCAAAACTCTACGACCCCATAATCTGAGAAGATTGAAGCATCCATGTTATACGTCAGCCACACTGAACTCGGCAGAGTCCACTTTGTGATTGCAAGACCTGCAAACTCAGGTATATTAGGTGCAAAATTATGAGGAGACCATTGATTCACCGCAACCAATTATTTGTAGGGCTATCGAGCACATTGACCAATCTGACTTGCCAGCCTACTCTTCTTGTTCCACGCTATGTCGTTTTTGTTTCTCCATAATTTAGAACACAGTTGAAATTAATCTCATATCTACATTAGTTTTTTGTCTTAAACAAATCATAAAAGCTAATATGTGAGAGAGAGGTTTTTAGACTAAACAACACCAACACATAAAAGGAGATATAAGCACTAACATATGAAGAAAGCACCATCTTCTGAAGCAAGAGATCTACAGTAAGTAAGCAACAAGGCTTGTACCATTAACCCTTGTGCCCGTTCAATTTATTTTTATGGCCACTAGTATTCCTTTTGAATGAATAAACCATTTTTTCTAGTAATACTGTTAGTTATATGCCTTGTAACTAATATGAGTGGTTGTATTTTGGATACAACATTTTATATAATAAATATTTTATTATTAATAATAAAATTTATTTATTTATCTTTTATATTCTATTTAGGCTTAATTACTAAAAAAAGCCTGAACTTATAAGTTTTTTTCAAATTTAGCTAATACTTTTAATTTTGTCAATCAATACCTTGTACTTATTGACAAAGAAAAATAAATACAAGGTATTGATTGACAAAATCAAAAGTATTAGCCAAATTTGAAAAAAATTCATAAGTTCAGGCTTCTTTTGGTGATTAAGCCTTTAGTTAGTTTTCTTACATGGAATGTCCACATGGACGTAATATGGAAAAAATTGGACCCCATTAACGGACACATCAGCAAACATTGACAGATTCTAGACAGAGACTACAATTGATAAAAAAAAATAAGTACAGGTTATTTATTGACAAAATTAAATGTATTGATCAAATTTGAAAAAAAATTATAAGTTCAGGCTTTTTTTGTTGTTTAAGCCTTCTATTTATTAAATCTCAGTAAAAAATAAAATCCATAAGACAATATTACTTTGCAAAGTAAATTATAATATGATATAATTATAAATTTTATTTTACATTAAAGCAATATCGCTGAATATTTCTATTCAATATTTTTCTCATTATTGGATAATGATTAAAGTTGTCGAGATTGGTAAATATTATGTTCTTTCCTTTGGGACGTAGCTGTTCCCATAAACTGAGATATATGTAATATCTAAAACTAATATTTAGGTACTTGTTATTTGAACAACTCCATTGAATTGACCTGCATAAGAATTCCATGTAGAGAGTTATCTATGTCTATGAAGTAGTCAAGTAGTGGTTGTGTAAGTGATTTTGGATTTGAAATTACTAAGTTATCTTATATGTAAATGATTATGTTTTGATTTTTCGTTCACATTATTTATTTATAAATAATAAGCAATAGTAAATTAGACATAGTAAGAATTGTATAGAGATGTTTGTGTAATTAAATGAGAATTCATCATTCTAGGTAAATAAAAAAAAATATTCTAATTATTTTTTATTAGTATTGATTAAAAAATCATTGTGTAAGATATAACAAAATTAGCAAATTAAATTTAAAATTTTATTCAATTGATCGATGGTTAAAATTAAGAGAACTAACATGATTTAGTAAAGTATACATATTTTATACCTAATTATTAAATTTTAATAATGAAGAGTTATTAATTATATTGATAAATTATATACTGAAAGGTTAATTTAAACTACTTTGACTTTTTAAATATTTGAGTACTCATAACATGTTATTACACATTGTATTTATCCTTCAAATATTAATTAATTAATTTATATTTATTGTCAAATATTTAAAATATAGAAAGTCACATACATAAGAATAAAAATGAGAAAGTGAAAATGATAAATTGAATTAAGTATGACTTAATTACAAATAAGTTTTTTGACATTAAGGACAAAATTATAATTTATATTTATAATAATTTCATCTAAATTATTAAGTATTGATTTAATTGATTTATATCTTAAATTTATTAAGATAAATTTTAAATTAAATAAATCTAATATTTTAATTATTATTTATTTACTTAAATAGTTAAATAAATAAATTTAGTTGATTAAATTGATAATCCTATTAATATAAGTATTATGATTTATTTATTTAAATTTTTTAAATAAATAAATAGGTACATAAATATTTTAATTATAATTTATTAATTTAAAATATTTAAATAAATAATTATAATTTATTTATTTATAATATAGGATTTTCATATATAAAATTTAAGAGATAATTTGACTGTAGTTGTTTGTAGCAACACAACTAAACATGGAGAGTAAGATAGTCAAGATCATCATACTTTCTAATCTCTCAACCCTTTAAAAAGTTTTTAAATTTTCCAATTGTCCATTTATGTTGGAGATCAGACAATTGGACTGGTTGTGATTTACAACAACCTAATTACGTAGATTGAAATTTTGAAGAATCTGCAACGAAAATATTATTCTGAATAATTTTATGGCTTTAATCATTTAAATAAATCTCTATTAAAATAATTATTTAATATGATTATTTTATTCCGCTTCATATTTTTCATATTCAAACCTAATAAATACCCATTGCTAGACATCTTTCTCTCTGCATCCAGAGGAATCATTTATCAAATATTTATCTCTATCTTTAAACAATGAATCCATTATAAAATCTCAGCCATAACCATCTTCAAACATAAGATAGTTCATTAAATCATCTCAAAACCGAAAGGAGCATCTGATGGTCACTCCATATGTTAATGATTGAGCATCTAGAAACTTTGCACCGATGGTCCATTTTGAGAAGCTAAAGTACTGCGCCAAAGAAAATTAGGATCATGTCCCTTCTCAGCCTCCAGGAAAGAATACTTTGGATAAGATATAGCCTTAATCATTCTAACAACTAAGGATTGAGAACTTGTCAATAACCTTCACCCTTCTTTGTCTAATGTAGCAATATTGAATTCACGGAGGATACATAAATTGAGGTCACTTACCCATCGAATTACACACGTTATATTGAGCAATAGCTTTTAAATTAGTTTTAATGTTTTGATCAAGTCAAAGCTCTATTTTTATCAATTATAGTGTTTGATAATATGATTTTTATAATAATTTTTAGAGGTTGAGGAAAATTTTTATAATAATCATATTCATTTTCTTCTAAGTTCAGCTAATTAAATAACTAATGTCTTTTTCATCATTTTAACTTAAACAATTAATTAACAATTATTCTTACTAAATACTTCTATTAAAAGTGTTATATAAATAAGTATCGGTTTAAAGCTAACAGCTAACAACTAACAACAACTACAATAACTAATGACCACTCAAACTTTTTGGATCTGTTTGCAAAATTAGCTATTTTGACAGGTGTTAGTTATTTTAGTTGCATTTAACCGTTAACTATTGGGATAACTTTTCATGAAATGCTAAAAACTAAATATTACACGAGTTGACTTTTTATAAAATATTATCTTAATTTTTAAAAACTAATTTAAACATCGAAAAAAATAACATTTATACTCAAACTACTGCTGCTGAACACGATGTTTATCTTATGCAACTCACCTCTCCCCTTTATGTTTAATTTAGACGAAATAGAATTATTTTTTTTACATTTTCTATAATTTTTCTGAGTAGAAATGCATACATGATTATTTATTTTTATTCCTTAATAAACTATATTATTATTTTAAGTATACTACCATTAGTTTATCCTTTAAAAAATTGTTGGGGGTAAGTTTTGTTTTGTTTTTCAGATGTTGCTAAGTATTCGATGAATTAAATAATATTTTAGAATAAAATAAGATTAAGTACATAAATTATCATTTAAACTTCATTATAAAAATATAATTGCATCCTTAATTTTCAAGTCGGTCCATTATATACCGGTCAATTTATAAAAATGTATTTATTAAATATTTCAATGTAAAATCATACTTATTGAATAAAAATATGCACATTTTTTTATTGGTATTCTGTTAAATGAATATGACACTTTATACATCTTTAACACAAATTTTAAATTTACTTTAATGCATTTTGAAATATTTTAAAATAATAAAAGAATTTAAAATAAAAAAAAAGGCGGAAATTTTAATCTGTCTAAGATATTATTAAGAAATTAAATCCCACGCAGAGTTGCAGACTATTTGTTATTAGTTATTAAGAAAGTGTGAGAAAAATGTCGTGTTCTTCCTTTGTCTTTATGTTTTTATTAGAAATTTAAAAATTACCAATAACAAAACAAACAGAGGAAAAAAACAGAAAAAACAATAAAGTAAAAGACAAAAATAATAAAAAGGCTTCCATAGTCATTAAGTACTCTTTGTATAGTTCTCTGATATTATTGGACGGTTCTGATTTTCTGTGACAGAAAGGTCAAAAATTAAAGATGAAGTCAAAATAGTGGGTGTCCTTTTGCATTAATTTTGTTTTCTTGATGATGATGCTGTTTTTTTATATTTTAGACAAACAAAATCATGCTCTCAGATTACTTGCGGGGAGTAGACTGTAGACGGGGAAATATAACTTTACTGAAAATCAATAAAAAATTATTTTATTTGATTGCATTAAGTCATTCTTTTCGAGAATTAGACATCATCATAATTCAATTTGATTGTAAAAAATAAAAGAAATTTACTCAAAAATCCAATCAATATTATCATTATTATTATTATAAAATATAATTTATTAATAATATTAAAATCTCATCGATCAGATGTGATCTGGTTGATTTTCCTATCCGTCCTAAAAGATATAGGAAGTGATCATGTATCATAAAAGTTAACATCAATTTGATGAATTTTATTAAAAAATAGAGTCATCTCTTGCTATATTGCCATAACTTTTTTCTGATTATTGGGCCTCTAATATATTAAAAAGATATTATATCTTTCCTTCTTAAAGATAATTTAAAAAAGATATATAATCTTTTTCTACCGGCAATCAGTCCTTTATTTGACTTTAAGCATAAATCTGAATATTTATATTTGAAATCATTATATATATATATATATATAAAAGAAAATTAAGAGGTTTTTTAAATTGCTGACGTGGCACAATATTTAGAAAGTAAAACTCTCTAAAATTTTAGCATTCCATTTTTACATGCTTTAGAAAATTTTACATTTTAAGTTTTTGAAGTTCAATTATTTTCTTTTAATATTTTTATATACAATTTAATTACTCCTTTTTAATTTAATTTTTTAAATTTCAAATTTCAAATTTCATAACTATTATTACACTTCCTTTAACGTTTCAATTTTAATTTTTTAAATTTAATAATCATTATTATACCTTTCTTAAACGTTGCAAATTTAACTTTTTAAATTCAATAATTATTATTGTAATTCTTAATCTTCCTACCTTACTTCTTGAAACATTTAAAACTTAATGATCATAATAATAATAATATTATTATCATTATATATATATAAAGGGGGATTGTTACATTCACGAAAAGTGCGGAAGATCGTCCGGTTCTAATATATTTTCAATCTTATTTGACAGTAATTAGGCCTTAATTGACTTCGACCATAAAAAAACTTTTATAGATCTTTATATCACGATTGTTTTTGAAAAAATTTATTATATATGACTTATATAGATGAATTTTTTTTTGTTTTATATATGAGAATAACATCAATGGAAAAATAAGTCGTAAATATTACTTAAATTTAATAAAAGATCCATATTCATAAATCAACTCCGTAGAAATAAAAATATAAAAATAAATGGTATTAAACTTAATTAATTAATATTTGTCATATTGTCAATAAATCATGAAAAATGGAATCTCTATTTGGTTGTAATGTAAGCAAATATTTACGATGAGAAGTTGCGAAGAGATCTCCTCGACCATCAAATAAATTCATAAAAATAGGCTGGCAAAGTGAATAAAATACAATATTTTATTTATTAACAAATAAAAAATATCTCTTGCAGACACTAACTATTATTATGGTAGGAACAACCAATATGTCTCCTTCCGCGCTTCATTTTTAAGATTGAATATATGTGAAAAGTTCTCAAATCTGATTTGATTCTTATTAAATGCAGCTGTAAGAAGGGACGAAGAGTCTTAACTGTGATTAAATCTCGAGTCGAATTAGATGGTCTACAGTAATAGAGTTTGGAGATATGATTTACTTCCACCAATACTAAAAATTGAAAAAGAGAGAAAAAAAGTTTTGAACATTTTTTGTAGATTTTCTATAATTAGTTAAATAAAAAAAAATATGACAGCTTGAATCTTGCAAGCACATAACGAGATTAATCTAAAGGAAGTTAAATATCCATCCATAACTCAACCAATTCAATAAATTTTTTTCATTTATTTGGTTACATTATGAAAAATTTAGTTAAAAAATATTAAAATTTTAGTTTCAAAATTATAAAATATTTATAATCATATTTTAATATTAGAAAAAATTACATAAAAATGAAAATAGTCACTAGTGTAATGGCTTACAATAGTCTGTAGTTGACAGCGGCCAATGATTAATAATCGATGGTAGCGGTTATGAATGATTAAAGAATTAATAAATATGCATTATAAGGTATGTTCAAAAGATATTTTCATGTTTTGAGAATAGAAAATTATTTTCTTTAAAAATTGCTTAATATTTATAGATTAGGTTGTACATTTATCGAAGTCAGGTTTCTTTCTTAAACGAATCCAATGATGCACCTGCTTCAGAATTTTGAGAATTACTCTTCAACTTTTGACTTTAGAAATTAGTTTCTAATGGACTGTGTTAGGATTAGACAAATATCTCTTCTTTTTGTTTTTATTGCAGCACGTGCTATTCACACTCAGATTATAAAAATATTCAGATAAACTCTTTTTAATAACGATAATTTTAAATTTTACATCTTTGATTTTATAAGTAAAATTTGCATAAAAATATGATAATTCAGTTCCCTATTGATGGATTTGGCAAACATTTTGAATAAAAAAATAAAATTCAATTTTCTAATGTATATGTATTTGGATTAATTCATAAAATTCAATTTATTTATGTCTTTTACTCTTATTTTTTTTAAAAAAATTATATATTGATCCTAGGAAAAATATCTCTACATCCGCAACAGCTTGCCACCCAAAAAAATGAATGACAGGAGGAATGGGAAGAGTATCTGAGTAGTTACAAAAAGAGGAAAAACGTGGAATGAGAAAAGATTAAGAGGGGAGAAAGAAAGGGGCTATCCACTCCCATGTTACTCATGTTCTTTCATATAGAGCCCTAACTTAACAAAAAAATTTCCAACTTTTGAACCTGTAGTTCTTGGCTGCTAGTGGAGGTGCTTTAACAAAAAGACAAGCTTGACTCGAAGGACTTGAAAGTAAATGCTTATTATAATTCTATTTTCACCAAACAATTTCAAAATGTCTTGTCACACACTCGTTATAAGGCGTGTAAGATTCTTACATCAGAATTAAACTATGGATTAATTTTAATATTAAACTTTGATGTAGAAGGGTAATTTGGACTATTAGAATAAGTGGGTTAACTAGGACTGAAAAAGGGTAACATATTTTTGTGATTACAAGTTGCTTTCGAAAGCAGCCTGTTAATATGAAAACTTGCAAGAAACATTTTATCAACAACACCAAACTATCATCACATAAACATAATTGATCATTTGATTTAACATTTCATTCCTATTACCCAAACATTTAAAACCACCTTTCATCTTAAATTCTGAATATCTTCACGAGGAAAAACATTGTTTGGGTCACGCCATTTGGCTAAAATACAACCGTTCAGATAGAAATGCATCGTTTTTTATTAATTAAGTGCAAGTGCATAAGATTAAGAAATATTTTTTAAGTTTCCTCAGTTAGGAGTTAGTTAAACAGTTAATTATTAAAGTTTGGGTTACTATCTTTCTATAATGAGATTTAGTACTTCTTATGAAACCAACTTCAATACACTAAATATGGTTATATATACAAATGAAATAATTAGTTATTAATTGTTAATAACACAAATTAAATGGCATTTATTCTTTTTATGTGGAATTCAACCCTACTTTTCGAGAAGAATAGATAAATATGACATTTCAATTACAGCAGCATATCATGTGAATGGCTAGCTCGGTAGATTTCGTTAATAAATACTATTACATTGTGAAGTTATTATACATAGATTATGGACACGTCTTTCCGTGGAACCTATACATGCCATGCCAATATTTGTCATTGAAACTGTTAATTATGGTAAAATAGCCACCCAAAAACCTCAACATATTCTTGAGGTGGAGAGAAATGGCAATTCTGAATGGGAGCCACAGTTTCCAGTAATCTTTCCATGTAAAGCCACTGCCCACTCAATCATTCTTCACCGCAAATCTAGAAGCTGATATCTAAACAAAAACGTCCATCGACCTCTGTCTTTCAATGGTCAGAGCTTTCCCCTGCTCTGAATTTGTAACAACAAGAGGATCTGCATCTATCTCCTTGAACAGAAGAGAACAAAAAAAAAAAAGGGCATCGAGAACTTTTTTTGTAAAACAAACAAAGAATGCACTTGTTCATTATAAATAATATTCATAAAATTTTCATCAGGTATAAATGAAAATGTTTATTTCACTCTTATGAATTCAATTTCATGGACTTCAAAATAATTAAACCAGATATTATTTACAAATAAATTATCTATTTCAAGTTCATTTATCAGACCAAACAGAGGTTAAGTTTAAACACTATCCTGCCAATATGAGACCTACAATATACAAGGCATTCACATAAGCCAATCAAAAAATTACTGGCATCTGTGCAGTAAGTTCAGCCACCGTGTCTCACTTTGAGGTGGAGTCTGGCACATGAAGAATTCTATTTATCAAATAGTAGGTTGCATGTACAGAAAATTAAGTTACCTACCAGTTTTTATGCTGTTCCTGTTATCAACCTTTCCTGCTGATCTAATTTTTTGACCTTAATAATGCCAAAGAGGACTTGGAAGCTGAAGAATGCACAAAAGACATATGCTGCAATAGCTGGTACCTGGGAAAGATAACCATTTAACAAATAATCAATTGAAATGACTACTACAAATAAAAACTGGATAAGAAGTACAAATTACAGCTGATAGCTTACTCGGATGGAATTGAGATACAAAATTGTTGCAAGGTTTATTAGACTTCCAGCCGCTACTGCCTGTTGATTTGTCAGATGGGGGGATATAAACAAGAGTAAGTATTTGGGCCCATCAAAACAATATAGCAACTTTTTCTCAAGTTATAAAGCAACAAAATCTGTAATGCAACAAAATATTGTAAAGAAACAAATTCTACAGACAAGTGAGTATTGACTTTGCCTTGGACAGATATGCTCGCCAATTTAGAAATTTTCAACCAAATATATAATGATAATCGAGTGATTCCTTGAACCTAAAATCAGCATGTATATTTTTGAGAAAAGAATTTCATAAATGCCGAGGTAAATGATAAATTATTTTCTTACTATTCATACAAGCTTTACACACAAATAGAGGCAACTATTATGTCTTCTTAAGTGTTGAACATGTAAATTTAGAGAGGACAAGTGTATATAGTTAAATACATATGTAGATAAAAAGGTTTATCATTGAATTCCAGAACTGGAATACACACGCACATGTGAAGACTTACATGTAATCAGAAAATCACAAGCTAAAATACAGTAGTTCTAACTACAAAACCTATACCCCCTCCCCCATTCTCTTCTTCAATCGCTCCAATCCACCAACTCTTTCCAGTTGAAACATGTTTTCATACACTTCAAACCAGAAACCACCCAATCAAGCAGCAATAAAGAATTAGACATGGATTAGTCTCCTACAACGTTCTCTTCAAAAAAAAAAAAAAGACAAAAAGTTGCCTACAACGTGAAAAGCTGGGGCTCCCTTATTCGAATGTATTGAAGTACCCAATAACTTGATATTTCCCTAAAGGGATGGACTGTTCTAATGCAAAGTGAACAGCAAAAGCTTTCACACTTGAAGGATATTATTTAAGTTTAATAGTCAACATGGGAGCCCAATGATTACAATGTCAATCAGGGTATGCAGCTAGCATTAGATTAAAAGGAAGCTGTTCAAGATCTTCCCAATCAAGCAATTCAACAATCAACACCATATTCACCATGGAAATATAGCAATGCAATTACTAGAATATTCAATGCAAAATCATAGAAAAGGAATATATATTTGTGATGAATTAGGTTTCAATTTGCTTTTTAAGCCAACTAAACTTACACTCCCTACAGTCTTTTGAACAGCAGCAACACGCTGGAAGGCCCTTTCAGACTCAAGAGTTCTAACTCTAAGCTTTAAATCACCTTGCTCCTGTAAAATAGTATTAAATGCCAATATCAGCAGGATATTTATAGCAACAGAATTGCTTAAGCCTCTGGACTTAAAATACAGGTACAGCAAGGATTCCATTGCCCTACCAATCGTTGGATGGTTTCAGCAAGCTTTTCAATTCTATCAGCCTGTCTAAATAAGTTGTAGAATGCACGAGACTGCCTGTCCCATCTATTTCTGAAGTCCTGAAATATTTATGGAATGAGTTTGAAAATGAGAATCAATAATCACAAATGTTGATTCCAACAGTAAAATAAACATAGTCCAAGTTTGTATTCCAGACCCCTTACCATAGATAAACAAGCAAAGAAAGAAAAAGGTGTACCTTCAAGAGAACTTCAACACCAGCTTCACGAAATCTCAGCAACTCAAGTGCATAGCTAAACAGGTGAAGCATACAGAAAATATCAGATATGTCAGACAGGAAACCAAATTCTAGGAAGTTTAGGAGTAAAATCTTTTTGAAAAAAATGCAGCAGCTAGATGATGCTCACGGTTTGGCAATCTCTGTAATATCAAAACGTGGATCAAGGCCCTTCCCAATGCCATCCAATACTGCAGGAAAAAATTAAAAAATAATTACTGATCTAATCTTAATGTCACACATAGTACCACAACGAATCCAACAGATCATTTTAACACCTGAAAATGCTCTAACAACAAATGTGAATGTGGCAGGAAATCTAAACGGTTGATCTGCTGCAATGGCTAATAAATCTTCTCCTGTTAAGAAAATCCAATAAATATTAGCTATTTTAAATATCCTCAAAAATCAAGTGGACAAATCGAAAGGTCGAATCATCTTTTCCACTGTAGAAAAGCAGAAAAAATCCCCTGATCTGACCTACGAATTCAACTGTACCACAGGGTTGTTAAACCTCAGATTTGAGTATGCCAAAAAAGGGAATTGAACTTAAATCCAAGCCATAAATACAACTCGGTAGAAGAGTTCTTAGTAACTAATAGAGTCGTAACTGCAGATCAGTGCATTTCTTCACAATCTTTATTTTATGTAGAAGGTACCAACAGAGTTTGAATTCTTCAATAACATTTATAATATTATGCCGAAAATTTATTGCAAATTTATGCATTGAGCACAATTGATTAAATGCCAGTTTATGAGTTCTGTTAATGTGCTTAAAACCTTATTCACTAATATTACACCATGTGAATTACCAATTGCAGCCAGGCGTTGCTTCTTTTTCTCCATCTTTTCCTCCTTGGTCAATGGCTTCTTAAATCCAAGTTCTGTTATCCCCATTTCTCTCTCTCTTCTTTGTGCAGCGAGACGTTCCTCAAAACTGTAAAATTTAAAAAAAAGGAAAGCCTCATGTTAGTTCAGATTTATCTAGGTGGCTTGTCGAAGTTTTTAATGCTCATACCACGCAACATGCTAGTAATGCCAAATGACAAAGGAAAAGAAGAACAGGTCTTTTATGGTTACTACCGCATAACAGATACCGTGTACTTAGACCAGCTAGTCCTACCGATAAGAAAAAGGATAATAAAGAAAAGCTAAGCGTCATGCATTTATACATCATAGCAAGCAAATTAAGTCAAGCCAGATAATAAAGTAATATTCACATGGAACTATGATGGCATAGTAACTTTGGAAATACTATCTTCTGATATAGTATAACTTCAGATTACTACTACGAGCAATCTATCTGGAATTTGGAAGTAGAAACCAGAAATGCAACGGGACAAGTAGAACCAGCCTCGTCCTGCCCTTCATATTATTATTTTGATTTAAGATTGATACAGTTATTAGCCAGTAACCCAAATGATAGCTGTGAGATTGATCCAGTTGCTAACAAGAACAACACTTGAGACTACATTCATCAAATTTGGCTGATTTCTTACCTTGAGCCAACAATAAATATAATGATGATAACAATAAAAGTGAAGGAAAAAACTTATTCTGGTTCACTTAAAGCACCTGTTAATGAAGAATTTTGCAGTTCGTCTGACAGCTGTCATGTCTCCAGTGGGCACAAGGACACCCATTTGGATCATTGCCTGGAGTACCTACACTAGGACGATGTTTCTATTGTTACATAATTGCCTCTAGCCAAGTCAACCACAATATTCTCAACATTATTATGACGCTGACAATCAAGAAACCTAGCCTGAATGCAGGCAATCTTAGAAATAAACTCACCTTATCAGGATCCTTCTCATAAATTCCATAAAATGCTTCCAACAACCCTTCTCTGATGTTTGGACTGATACTGCAAAATTCAGGACAGCAGACAATCAATACATAAAACTTATACTCTAGTTTGGAATACCAATTGCAGAGTGCCTCTGATGATAATAAGATACCTTCCCATCATTCCAAAATCATAAAATATCAATCTTCCACCGTTGATATCATCAACAGCAATATTTCCTGGATGCTGCAGATGAAAGAAAAGTGTTCTCATTATACGTAGATGATGAGCCCTTGCTCAAAGCTGTTAGACTAGAGCAGACCATATCATCCGCAAGAAAGAACATGGAAACAGAAAGGATTAAGAGAATGTTGCACATTGCAAATATAAATCAATTTGTTCTCTTATTCATGCATTTTCTTTCCCACATATAACTCACAGAAAATGTTTGAGAACATGCAAAAATGAAACCTTTTTTTTTTTCAGCATATCTTGAGCCAGTCGTGCATTGGCACAACAAAGTAAATAATGCACCTTAAACATTTCATGGAGTAGCATATTAAATACTGTGACTGCAGAAACTTTTGGTAAACTACTGAAACCATTGATGCCTCCTCTTACACTTCAGCCAAAATTATGATGATGATCCTGAACTGAGATATTGAGGATGCAACTTTCAACTTGGCTGCCAATGCTTTGGGAATAAATTATTGATGTCTCTTTATTATAGAGTTCAGATGATGAGATGAAGGTTGATTGTGTTTTCCTCTTCAAAAGTTCTCTAATATTGGAGTGCAATATGCAGCCTTTGAGCTAAGGCGAACAAAAAAAAGGTAGAAAAACTTCTTTGTTTTTTTATTTTTTTACGGAGCGTAACTCTGGTTTCACTTTCTCAAAAGATTGTCAGTGCAAAATTGAAATTTTAATAATTTTTAGCAGAAAAGATGGAAGTGGCAACTACCAACTTACTGGATCAGCGTGGAAAAAGCCATGAGATAGAATTTGTTCCAAGTAAGATTCAACAGCATACCGACCCAACCTACAGAACACAATAAAACGGTACTCTATTAGTAAACCAATTGTCCCAGTTTGAAAAAAGCATCAAGAGCATATGTGCTAAAGATTGCATGGCAACAAAGGTTGACAACAGGAGATTATTCCAACCTTTTACGGTCAACACCCAATTGATCTAAAGCTTGTATTTTGTTTATTTTAATCCCTGGGACATACTCCATTGTCAAAACCTACATTGCAGTAAATAAATAAGAGGTTACAAATAATCTGAAAGTGATTATTCTATAAAGAATAATGTTAATGCACATTATGAATTCATGATTACTAATATGAACCTGTGGTGTTGTGTATTCCCAGAAAATTTTTGGGACTTTGACATAATCCATATCTTTGAAATTGCTTGCAAACAATTCTGCGCTAGCAGCTTCCTTTGTGTAATCAATCTCCTGAAAATGTCTGATACCATTAGTTATCACTGTCATAAACAGTACTGAAAAAACGTTAAAGGAATAACATAATGATAGTAATCTATAATAATAAACCCATTAAGCACAAACTTATCAGTTAAGAATCCTAAAATTTGCAGAAATTAAATTGTAAAAGCAATCTTAATCATCTTGAAAAGTTTAATAATGTGGAGTAAAACGCATTACAACTTCCGCTAGGCAATGGGAGAGCAACAGTAGTAAATTCTTACTAGTGCTTTCCTCGCAATAACACGATGAGGCAATAAATGGGAATCTTTACCTCATACAAGACACTTGCACATTCATCATAAATTGCAACCCAATCCCTCTTTGCACCATCTGACTTGGGGTCAATCTTTTGAAGATATTCTGCAATTACCTGTAAAAAATGGCCAATGTTCCATGAGTCAGATTTTGAACCTTCAACATGGTTGGACAATGCATAGAATTCCCAAGTAAAAAAACTGACCCTGAGGTTTTTAAGATCAATATCAAAAAGTTCCTTGAGACCAGGTCTTTGAACTTTGATTACAACTTCCTGTCCCTTCAATCTTGCACGGTGAACCTGACCTGGATGGAACAAATAAATAAAATTAAACACACATAAAAAAGTGCAATGTTGGGATTTACTTATGAAATATATCACGAATGGGACAATCGACATAAATATTACCAAGACTTGCAGCAGCAATTGGTTCATAGTCAAACCGATCAAAGATATCATCCAGGGGGGCTCCAAGCTCTTCTTCAACTATAGATGCAGCAGTCTCTGATGGGAAAGGAGGAACTTGATCCTGCACAAGAATCATCTTAGTCCTTCCTAAGAGCTAAAGAGTATTACTAGCTCAAAAGAAATAACTAAACCTAACTTGGGATTCAACCAATTAACAGAACACATAACGGAAAATGTCTTGAAAATCTTTGGTACCATGAAAAAAAAAAATGAAAAACTCTTGGCCAATATAATTATATGGAAGGAAATTTTACAAGCAAAGGAGATTTTTTTTTTTTCTGAAGTAAAGGAGATTGAGATCAGAAGAATTGTACTGAATTCAAATAAAAGAGTCTGCACCTGGAGTTCAGACAACTGATCAACATACTCCTGAGCAAGAATGTCCACTCTAGTAGAAAACTGCTGCCCAATTTTGATGAATGTAGGACCCAGTCTTAATATATTTTCCTTTAACCACTTGGCAAGGGCTTTTCGCTTTAGAACTTTTTTCTCCTCTGTCATTCCTCCTGGATAGTTACCTTGATAAATTTAGACAATGAAAAATAACAATAACAGAAAAACACAAAATGAATCCATTTTTCCCTTTATATATATATATAGGGGTGGGGGCTGGAGTGGGGGCCGGCCTAAATAGATTCTGGAGGCCAATGTTCCATTAAAGACAATAAAATCACTTTAGTCTAAGCGCATGAGTTACTTATAAAAATCACCAACAAAAAATAAGATATGAAATTTTAATAACAAGAAGAAGAACAAGTGTCAAACAAGTGAGTCAAAATGGATAAGCACGTCCATTATTATATAAAGCTTAACTGTATAAGTTAAATATCAATGAAATTCCATGAATATCGAACTGACCTCTATAAGAGAATTTCTGGTTGTTCAACCAAGCTCTGAATATGAATTTAAAGACAAATCCCCATATTTCCAAAGTTCTCTGAATTGTTGAATAGGTTTTAAATCTACTCCAGCGGCCCCCCGGTGCAACAGAAACCTACAAGAAGCATACAATTTCCAAACTAAGATGTAACACCAAAAGCATGTATGCTCACAAAGACGTGATTCAAAAAGACTGCAGTCTAGGTTAGAGTCAATGATTAATCAATTGCAGTAAATAAATACAATTAAACATAAATTTTGGTAAAACCATCTAAGATTTGATAAACACACAATCAAACATCAATAGAAATGAAAAGATTTGAACGGTGCTCAGCCAACATTTCCATGTCAACCTCACCATGAGCCTCATTTCATCGTCAACAACCAACTGCCAGCACTTTTACTAGCTCGACCTTTTTTTTTATTTTCAATTATTCTTTAATTTATTTTAAATTCATGGTCAATGAAAATACTACTTAAGGATCATAAAACCAAAGTACGAAAGCATATAACACTCCGGCAAAGTTGCTAGCTCAACTAGCTAGTCCAATACCAGACTCGTCGCAAAAAACATAATTTCTCTCTCGATGACTGATTAACTAACGCTCGACGATGCAAATTCCCAAAAATTGATTGGCACAACCTTCTAATAGTGCGTACAGACCGATATTTTGTTGTAACAATACATAGTCACCTAATATCGCGGAATAGGCACAGTTACAGCACACATTGTCCTTTTCATAATTTTTTTTTTCAAGTCAAGTTGAACCAACACAATCCAACAATAATGAAATAGAAGTATACCTCAACTTGTTGCCCTGCACGTTTAAACCATGCATCTTCTTTTCCAATCTCTTCTATTCTCTTCTTTCGCCCATCTTCCTTTAACTCTACCTCATCCTCCACCACCATTTCCGACGCAGCAACACCGCTCCCATTCACGTACTTTACCAAACTTCCATTGCTCATTTCTTTCTTCTCACTTTCCATTACACTCACGCCACCATTCGTATTACTACCATTCGATCCATTAAAACCATAATCATCACCACTACTACTAGTTGAAGCAGCGCCATTAGTTCCATTCACTTTTTTTAGTAACTCACTCTCCCTCTCTTCAATTACCAAACTCTCTTCTCTAATAGCCCGAACTCGAGTCCGGATGGGAAGACTGCTCTTAATTTGGTTAGTAGAAAGAAAAAGTCTAGAGAGAGAATGTCTAGAGAGAGACAAACGGTGTTTACGTGTGGTTTGTGGGGAGAGGAAGATAAGGTCTGGTAGAGATAAAGAAGAAGACGCCATGAATGGATATTAAGTTAGACTAACAGAAGCTGATCAGATCTAAACCCTAATTTCCATGGTTTCCTGAGAGAAAGAGCTTGTGGTGTGGAGTTAAGGGAGAGGCAAGGCAAGCAGAAGAAGAAGACAGAAATAGAGAACGATGAAAAAGAAAATAAAAATAAAAATAGAGGAGGGAAATAAGGGGTGGAGATAGAAGATACGTGGCATTTGAAAAGATGAGTGCAGAGAGAATTGAAGGGTTTTCATTGGGTGTGAGAGTTGTCGGAGCTATGTAACCACAAAAGATAATTTGTCTGCGTTGGACGCTTTTAGCTTACGTGTCTTTTTAATGAGAAAAATAATCTTTAGGTGGCAGAAAGTATCTGGGTTGGAATTGGATCACCTGATTGCGATTTCGGGTCAAGTAAAATTGAAATGTTTATCGAATCGGGTCAGATTTGTGCATTACAAATTTACATGCTTGTGTAATGTGCATAATTTACACAAGGTTAAAAAGCTGAGATTAACACCTTGTTTCGATGGTGAAAGCTAAGAGGAAAATGAGGAAGGATTTTATTTCCTTCCCCTTTTCTTATCTTTGGAGAAGGAAAGAAAATTGAGGGGATGGAAAATAAGAGCATGAAATCAGGTGTAGCCTGTAGGATGAGCTAGGACAATTATTTTGGAGAAGCTAAATGAAATTGTTTTAAACTTTTTAGAGCCAAATGTAATTTTTATATGTTTTGAAGGATTAAAATATCATTTTCGTAAGAAAACTTTGTAAAAAAAACTTTTCTTTTTGGGAGGCCACGGTCCCTTTGGCCCAAGGGAGCTCTGTCCCCCTGTATAGTTGGATTATTCATAATATTGCTGGTGTAATATAATTTAAGCCTTGTATTTAGAAATTAATGTATTTTTTTAACAAAAAAAAACTGAGGGTATGAGATAGCTGAATATATAAATTGTCCCTTATATTTGTGTAAAAAATTTTTTTTTTTACTTCAACTTTTAAAATAACCTTTTAGCTCATAAACGCGTTCTTTTATAATTTATGCACGTTTAGCCATATAAGAAATTGAGGCATGATATATCAAACTAGCGTGTTAGATCTGCTAAGATTGTCTTCTATAGCAGATTTTATATGCCACATCATCGGCTAAATATATAAATTGTCTCTAGTATTTACATAAAAAAGTCTTTTTGCTCTCTCAACATTCAAAATGACTCTTTTTTTGTGTGTAATTTATGTATTAGCAAGCAATAGTCTTTTTTCACATAAATTGTATTATGTGGTAAATTTTATATGTCACTTTATCTGCATATCCATTGCTCTTGTACGTGCACAAAAAAATCTTTTGACAATCTTAATTTTCAAAATATCCTTTTGGCTCTTAAACATATTTTTTATTATTTTTTTTAATTTATGCACTATCCAAACAATGGTCTTTTTTCACATCATTATGCCTATCTACCTCTAACCAGGTGTGTATTAATTATACAAAAAAAAGTCTTATAGGCTAAAAGATCATTTTAAATTTTAAAAATTAAAGTAGCAAAAAATTTTTTTTTGCGCAAATACAGACCAGCAACGGATTTATTCAGCCGGTATGAGATTTACAATCAACTTTCTCAACACTTTGTAAGGGAAGAAGTAAATATAAAAGAATTTTTTTCTCCAAATGTTTGAATGTATATGGAAAATAAAGAAGGAAAGTGATTTATAAATAATAAAATTATAAATTTAACCTTTATCTTTTATTAATGAAAGTTTGATAGGGGCAAAATTTTAATTTTAATTTTAATTATTTTCCACCAGCTTTCCATCCAAATTTAAGATTAAATGGCATATGAGATTCAATATTTTCCCTTCATATTTTATTCTCTTACATTTTCTTCATTCCCAAACAAGTGAAAGAGAGAAAATTTATTTATTCTCTTTCTCAACTTTCATTCCTTATACATTTTCCACCGATTCAAAACACACACTTAATTTGTAAAGAAAATGGAGAGAAAATTATTAGAATTACATAGTTACCCCTCCCATCCCAATACACATTTCAAGGGAAAAATTAAGGGTAAAACAACTTTCTTTTCTTTTTCCAAAGAATTTTATACATTCAATTTTCTTTCCTCAATAAGAATTCTCCCCAAACAGTGTAATTATGTTTCAATTTGAAGAGTTTGTTTGATATATAGAATGCAGTTTTTTTTTTTTATTTTACAAAACGTGATATATATTTTTTGAACTATTGAGAAAGGAGAATCTATTGTCAGGCACTCCACTGTATTTTGATGTGCTATGTGAATTCGTTAACCTATAAAAAATATAAATTTATATAGTTTTTTATCAATAAAATGTGAAATATCAGTATTTATATAGTAAGCATTTTAAATAATATGTATCTTAGTCTATTATATAAAATAAATAGCATAAAAAAAATTAGAGATTCAAGCAAGCATGCATAGCTCACAGAACTGCTAAGCAACCTAGGCAATAATATTGATGCATAATAAAATAAAAAGAACATAAACACAGACAAAAGGATACTTTTTCACTGCTCAGCATACACATAAATTTTTGCTATTAAAGTACGTAAAATATTACAAAATTAAGGAGAATTAGGCAATCACTATTAGGTACATTGATATACACAAAATTATAAAGTAGGTTTCAACTAGGATTATAATGATTCTAATGGTGAACCAATAGCTGCAAGAAAATGATATCCAAAAGACACAGAAAGAGCAAAGGAGAATTTTCTTATGTGTTACTTGGGTTGCGTCATCTCGGACCAGACAATTCTACAGCATGGAGATTCTCAGTGGAGTCAAGTATCCATTCGGAGCTTCGTGATGGGGCCAAATCAGCCTCTTGGCGGACCACTTCAACCTTTTGCCACTCCTCCCATCTTTCTGCTAGTCCATCACCTTCAAGCATTCTCACAACCTCTGACATCTTAGGTCGTTCCATTGGAGAGCCTTGGGTGCATAATAATGCTACTTGGATTAGCTGTTCTACTTCAGTGTCAATGTAGTTGCTCTGCAGGTCAGGATCAACCAGCATTTCCAACTTCTTCTCTTTTAGAAGAGCTTTAACCTGCAAAATTTGCACACTAGTTAATTACATGGAATGGCATAGAAAGGTCCAGCAGAAGCATGAGGAAATTCCGCAATAAGTGTATTACTAAATCAGAGTGGCATGAAAAGCAACAGCACTTCTTAAGAAGAAATACAATCACTGATTTATTAGTATTGCAATGTGCATAGCCTGCAAATCCACTACAAGTATGGTTTTCGGTTAAAAGTAAAACTGAAGTAATTCTAAAAGAGTTATAATTAAGACTGGAATAAATTATTAGGAAGGTCAGCTGTAGTCAAGACTCATTTGGGTACCTCCCGATAAATGAATAGGTTAATTAAGTTATTTATATAAATATGTAACAAATCCCCCACTATTTACAGGATGGCCCAAACGTGCCAGCCATCACCACTAAAAAGAGAAAACGAAGACTACACCATAAATTATAGGCATTTTCATAAGCAATTCACACTGTTAATACTAAATCATCACGCACCAACTACTTTTGAATGATCCAGTTCAGATGATAAATTATGCCTTAATGATATTTAAATGTCAATGTGAGCCTACCAAACAAGCCTCCATACCCTCCCAAGTTCAGCCTCAAACTACAGTTTATGCATTCAAACTATGACCTTAATTTTGCCATTAGATCTCACTAAAAGTTAGAATTCCTGATTAGATGAAAAGGATAGTTGCCAAATCAAAGCACATAAAAAAGAAAATATCAAGCTAGAAGATAGGAGATACCAAACCATTATCATCTCTAATTGACTTGACAATGTTTGGAAAATGCAAATTTGAGAAAAACTCAACAAACTAAACAAAATCAACAGCTGCACCAATGGGTAAATGATTTGGCAGAAACAGAACAAGTAAATAGAAAAAATTGAAGAAAAAGGAAGGTCACTGTTCATTGCTGATCAAAGCCATTATATATCTATCCATTATATATAACAGGACAAATATACATCTATACAATTATCTGTAACAGCCAATATCAGCTCTCAAAAATAATTATTATTATGATAGCCATTATCTAAGTTGGCAAAATCAGCAATAATTGGGTAAGAGATTCCATTACATTAATGTGGCAAGATCAAATGAGAAAGCATCTGAGAAATAACATGTGGAAAGTTTGTCAGTGCATTACCCAATCAAGCAGCATAACATCATCATCATTTGCAAGCCTCGCCAGATCAAATGCTCTCTGTCCAGTAATCAGCTCCAAAAGCATGATTCCATAACCAAACACATCAGTTTTCTCTGATGATTTTCCAGTAGATAGATACTCTGGAGCTATATGCCCAATGGTCCCTCGCACTGCAGTTGTTACATGGGTATCTTTGTAGTCCATTAACTTAGCCAGTCCAAAATCACCAACAACAGCCTCAAACTCCTCATCCAACAGTATATTTGCAGCTTTCACATCACGATGAATAATTTTTGGATCACAATGATCATGTAAATAAGAAAGGCCCCTTGCAGAACCCAATGCAATTCTCTTCCTCGTTGGCCAATCAAGAGGAGGTTCCAATGGTGGACGTTCTATAAGAATAAGTAAAAAATATCACATGTCCTCCAGTTGAGCATAACAAAGAAATATTTTTTTTTTATAAATTTCAAACTCAGAGGTGAATTGGCCCGTTACAGCCTTTATGCCCTATAATTACTTTGTTTTTACAGTTGCTAAATTATATCCACCTCCCCCCCCCCCCAAAAAAAAAAAAAAAAAAACCCTTTTTCTCAAGCCAGGTAATGTTTGAAAAAAAAAAAAAAGAGAGAGAAAGAGAAAGAAAAATCCAATAGCACCAACTGCTACCCTTTGATGCAAAAACACCAGGCCATGGCTGAAGTTTGAAACACAGAATCAATTTTGAAAAAAGATATTCTTTTTGCCCCAAGCTCTCATGAGACCTTTTTAGCTTAACCTTTTTTTGTTTTGCGCAAAGATAAGCAGTGCCACCTCAAAGATGTTATCTGTACCTGTTTTGATAAGAAACCATTTATGGAACCAAAGTCTAGCTAAAATCAAGCAAAAGCCAATAAACAGTACCTCTTAGACATGATGCAACACTTCCATTAGCCATGTATGGATAAACAAGCAGTCGTTCAGTTGGTGTCATGCAAAAACCACGCAATCTTAGAAGGTTCCTATGCACGGCCATGCTGATCATTTCAACTTCTGTTTGAAACTGCAATTCCCCGCCTGGTGTCCGCTCCTCTTTAAGTCTTTTTACAGCCACCAGAGTGCCATCAGCCAACCTTCCCTTATACACCTTACCAAATCCACCCCTGCCCAGAATGTTCTTGTTGCTAAAACCATCTGTTGCAACTTGCAGTTCCCGCAAAGAAAACCTTTTAAGCTGTCCCAAGTGGACCTCAGGATCCTCTTCGCCTGATGATAAATTACAAAGTCAAAAGAACATTCTAGCTACAAACGTCTAAGAAGATTTATGTCAAATGCGAACTACAAACCAGGTACATCAAAGAAAAGTTCAGGTGGCTGCCTTCGCTTCCAATATGCAAACCAAATAGCAGGAGCAGCAAAAAGTAAAGCAGCACCAACAGCCACTCCAGCAGCAATTGCTCCAGTGGGATTACTTTCTCCTGAAATGATAAGATAGATAAGCCATCTCATGTATATCAATTATCACAGAGCATCCTTTCATACAGATATCAACAAACAGCAAAGCAAACCACTATGTTCAAGAGTGACTTCCACTTCCCAATCGATGAACTAGCTTTCCTAGGAAACATGCGAATTTGTTGTATTTTCTAATGCTTTTTGGGTTATTTTCACTTCCAGTCTGTCTACAGCTAGTATTAAAACAGTAAATGTTACAATGTCGATATCCAGGTTGATTATCATTTAACTATCTATATTTTTGCATGCTCATCTACAAATCAATGAATCAGTTCACCACTGCATTAATAAGACCAAAATCTTTGATATTATTGGTATAAGAGACTACCAGGATAAGGAGCAGTTGGTGTTGGAACAAAGGGAGGCGGCGGAGAAAATGGAGGAGATCCAGGGCAAGGCTTTCCAGTAACTGGCCCACATAGATCCAAGTTATTTGCAAAACTGCAAAAGGTTAATCAACAAATAACAAATTGGTCCATACTAACAAGGTATATACAGTTCTAATTATATGGAGTCAAATTAGATATATTGAGTTCTAATTGTATGCAGGAAAACCTTATGGGAGTAAATAGTGAAAAGGATCCATTATCTGGTACAGGCCCTGATAGGCGATTGTTAGATAAATCCCTGCCACCGATATTATAAAATGTCAACATACCGTCATTACAACCAAGATAAAACTGATGGCAGAAAAGAAAAGAGGAAAGTTTAAATTAATGATTAACTTACAAGACTTGCAGGGCAGTAATATTAATCAAGGAGATAGGAATTGAGCCTGACAGGCTATTGTTGTTGAGTCGACTATCCTTACATAGAATACCAAGAAAATAACATTAAATTCTGTTCCCGTGATTTTTATGTCTAACTATACCCAGCTAGAATTAGCACTCATAACAAACGCAAAAGCAGATAATAACTTAAGGTAGATATAAATGAAGTTTCAGTAAGAAAAATGGTAGAATATGACCCCAATAGCAATTGCTAAAGGAATATCTATTTCGACCAATAATACAAATCATAAAATCATCCAAAAAAGAAAGATCAGAAATCATATCAATCAGGCTCAAATTCCTTATGAACTATTTCATCTTCCATGTCGCTTGATGCTTTCAGCAAATGAAATCTGCACTAATTCTTCATTAATATTAAATGCTTGGAAATTTTCTTACTGAAACAATTATCATGCTCAAACTAATTTTGCTAATGAAAAAAATGCTAGGTGACAAAGGAAATCTAATAAAAGGATGCCCCATGTCAATCAGCAAAAAGCCTTATAAAGGCAATACAAAAATCATTTTTATTTTTTACCATTCTTGAGAACATCTGAATCTAATAATAGAGAAGTCAATAGTTCCCTGATGTTCTATCACCCATTCATCATAACTACATGGATAGATTCTACCTTTAATGCAGAGAAAAGAAGCAGAAAGAAGAAAAAGACAAGCTGTCTTGCCCTTTATACTGTTGTTTATGTAGTACTAGATAAACAATTGCGTGCTAGGCATTCATTAAAAATGAAAAAAAAGCAACACAATAAAAATATATGGTTTTACACAAATGCCAAATATTGAATTGACACTGGAAAACCCATTAAAAAATGGGTCGTACATTACATAACATGAATTTTCTAACACCCTGGATATCAAGATCAAATTAACTTTTTACTCTGCTAGGTGATAACAAGGAAAAAGAATTTTCTAGAATGCAGATGTTCAAATCAATAAGCAAATAGTAATACTGGTGACAAGACATTATTAGTTTTATCATTTTTGTAGATTATCTAAACCTATAACTACTAAAAGCAAATTGTTTGTTGCTGCTCTATCATTGATTCAAAACAGTATCATATGGAGATAATTAATAACCCCACCCCCAAAATAAATAAAATCTTTGGGGCTCCCTTTACACTGTAACTTATGGGAAAGTTCTGCTTAATTGTGGTGCCAGGAATACATAAACAAAATTAAGTTTTAGGAGAGTTGTTAAGTAAAATTTATACAGATACAAAGTACCAAAATATGAAAGAAAAAACAATAGCATAGTATAGGGTAAAGGATGTATATTCATACAGGAAACGCAGTTTTGTCAGTTTGCCCAATGTGTCTGGAATAGGACCAGTGAAACTGTTCAAGTAAAGATCCAAGCTCACCAAGTTTGTTAGATTCCCAATATCACTAGGAATTGGTCCACTAATGTTGTTTCCATAGAGTTCCCTGTCATAAGACAATGATTATGATATATAAAGAAATGGTATACCCAATGATACAAAAATTTGCACCTAGAAACAAGGTCAAACCAACATAAAAAAAAAAAAAAAACCATAATTCATGTTTGTTCATGTCTGCACAACAAGAATATGATCTTATACCTAATCTATAATCATACAAAAAGAAGGGTAGAAAGTCGTAAAGCACACGGGTAACCATCAAAAGTTCAACACTTATAGCCTGTCATCATGAGTAAGCCCGCATAATTGAGTTGACAGTTTCATGGATTTTATTCTTTCATATGTTTAATAATAGTCAAAATTATGCAATAATTGTTGTAATACCAAAGACCTCAGACCATACACAAGATACAATAAACAATTCTTGATGCATTGGAATACCTATGCCATGAGACAGTAGCTTTCATACCATTTAGAAGATCAGTTTCCTCTAAAAGAATAGCAACAATTTTTAGAAATTAAAACTCATGATACAAATTATTGTTACTTATTAATCAATTATCGTTGATTTTTTATTAAGCTACCTTTAAGCTGCAAAGTTTGCAAGATTGTCCACTTAGCAACTCTACATCAGATACATAACTAACAAAATCTGTTTCAACTTGAAAACTCCACATATTCATGATTTTGTGCCATCCCCTTATTTTATCGGTAGACTTAACAACTTCATTATTTATATTATAGAATCTAGCCCATTGCCATGCAATGCCAACTCAAATATTTCAGAAGGTTTGATTGATAGCTACAGTTGCCAGTAAACACAAAAGAATGCATTTCACAAAGTCAGATTATTATGAACCAAGAAAACAGCAAACAGCAAAATTATCAATGAAAGAAAAAAATACAAAGAGCGCAATGATAGATGCATGAAGAATATAGAAAGAGGAGACTTGACAATATTATAGAGATATGATATCCAAGTGAGCAGATCAAACATATATTGTTAAAAATGACTTACAAGTATTGTAAATTCTTAAGCTGGCCAAGCTGTGGAACCAATTGGCCAGATAGTGCTGCATTTCCAAGGTCACTGCAAGAAATAAGAAATTGTATTTCAACATATTTCATGAAAGATTATAGGACTTTAAAGTCTGGACAAATCATTTAACGAATTAAGTTGCTTACACTCTAATAACACTATTTTCATTATTACATGTAACATGAAACCATGTACAGGGATTAACAAGGGTAGGGTCCCAGCTCTGCAGGACATTGTTAGGATCCTGTAAATTGGCACGGAGGTTATGCAATGCATCACCTGGTTCCAAAAGCAGATGTCATCAATCACAAACTGAAACATGTAGATCAATAAAAAAGGGACAAGGTATCAACAAGAAGATTAGCATTGCAGATAAAATAGAAACGACTACCATGTGTTCAGTTCAGAAAGTTGCAACAAATTCCAAAATTTTTGTTGAATTGATACTTCATTCAAGTATTTGATACTTTCATCAAGCAGTAAGCTCTACAGAGAAACTTTAATCCAACTATACTTTTGGAGGACTAATGGACTGCAGTTCACCACTATCTAACTTTATTTCACAGAAAAGATGGTTATCCCCCAAAAAGATAGGATGAGTGTCTCTTTCAGCAAATTCACATCCTTAAAAAGGTGACTGAATGGTGAAGAAGAGACTTGCCTGATCATACTACAGTATAATCTCACTAGAATCTCCATTTACAAATAAACCAATATGCTTATTGCAAATAAAACTCACAACTTATGAGCGTAAAATACAAAGAGGAAACAGCACTTGACATGTCACATTTCTGAATTATAATGAGTAATTGAAGCACCAATGATGTATGGAGAAAATAAGTCACCATCTTTAAGAGCTTCTCATTGTAAGCATTTACCGCCTAAAAACAAACTGCATCCTTTGGAAAAGAAAAAAAAAAGGAATACTAATCTAAATCAAAATGGTTAACATAGTCTCTCTGATATCATTGAAAAATGACAATTTTATCAATAACAAATGAACACATTAAATCATGAAAGTTAAATTAACCATGTGCGCCAGTCATTGTCAGAAAAAATATAGTAAATAGCCACAAAATCAGTCACAAACAAAATAAAGCAACGCAACATTGCAATGAACCCTAGCAAATACTTGGAAAGATACTTAAAATCAGAAGGATAACCCTATGTAGCAGTCACCATCAAAGAAACTAAAAACTAAAATTCATAATTCCACACACTTTAGTACAAACCCATTTAAAATAAAAATAACACTCAGAGAAAAACCCAGTAATCAAAATAGGAAAAAACAAAGAACCTTCCATATTGGCAGAGATCCTTGAAAAAGGGGGCACCACCAGGACCATCCACAGAAGAAGCCAAAACCCAGTTTTTCTTTCCATCAATCTTGACAAAAGTATCACCCATAAAAACCCACATCACCAGAAACCCTATCCTGGTAGCTCATTTAAAGCAAGAAACTAAAACTTTGCTCCTAAATTCCCCAACAAAGCCATTATTAGCTGGGGCTAAAACGAAATGGGCAGTTTCGAAAGCTGGTCTGGTGTCAAAAAAAGAGCAAAGCAGATAGGATCATGAGAGGGAAGGAGATTCTTGAAAATCTTTCTGTAAATGCCAAACTTTTTGTGTACTTTTTTTGAAAATGGACTTGAGGGATTATTTCTGATATAGCTTTATTGAGTGAGAGAAGCTGGCGTGCAGTGGTGCAGTGGGTTAAGCAAACTGGGCCCTAGTCAAAGCATGCAAACGGAAAGGTAGAAAAAGGAACACCGTTTTGGGAGTCAAACACAGGCCTTATAAGTGGGGCCCACCTGACTGCCAGCTCGGATCCAGTCAACAACTTCCATCCTCATGTTCGATTGTTACTTTAGTCCACCCACGCATGATTACGCACAGTCTCAAAATTTATAATTACAATTTATTAATAATTTTTCCTATAATTACCAACAGTGGACAATTAATTAAAAGCCTACTTTCTTGCTTGTATTTGCAATTATTTCCTACAAGCTTTAATACTTTATTATGCATTCGATTGTCTGTTTTTTACAATCAAAATATTTAAACTGCAAATACTTTGTAATTTCAATGATCAAAAAATATTTTTTACACTTTAATTTTTGCAAATGGCATATTAATTTATAAATTTTGATAACATTATATATTTTTTTATCATAGTAATATCTTTTAAAGATTTTTTTAACTTTTATATGCAAAATTTTTAATTTTTTTTAATTTGATTTTAATCGAATTTGGAATAAATACAAAAATTAAAATTATTCACTGTTGAGTTGGAATAAAATCTAAATAAAAAAAAGTTGGGATAAATATCATTTTAGTAAACCAAAAATGTAAAAGTAAATTCTCAATACTTACTAATATAATATGTCAAAACTGAAAATAATAAATTGAATTTGTTGTATGAGCTGCAGTGATAATTCCGTTGGGCCCATGTCAAAGATTCAATTATTCAGTCTGACCATGGGAAAGAAAGTAGGCTTAAGATTGTTGTGGATGGTGTTAAAGATTCAACTTTTACTTATTAAAGGCTTTTTACAATTTTACAATTTTTTTAAAAAAAAAAATTGAGACTCTTTGTCAGTTTAACGTTTATCTAAGGATTTAACAAAATTTATAATCTGTATAAATAATTAATTAATGAATGGAGAGGGGAAGACTGAGATTGTAAGAAAAATAATATAATTAATTTTAATAATGACAAAATATAGTACAATTTGATTGGCTATAAAAATTTAAGAATTAGTAATTTTTAATTTGCTAGTTATATTGGTTTCCTATCTAACAATATTAATTTAATTTGGTATACTAACTTAATTAGAAATCTCAATTAAAAATCTTAAATTGATTGGTAATATTTATTTTCTATTTAAAAATATTAATTTAATTGAGAATCTTAATATTTTCAAATAAAAATAAAATGGCACAAAAATAAATATAGTACATTGTAGTAATTTTCCAAATAGAAAAAATAAACTTTATATTTATGGAAAAGAAACGAAAATTAAGGCTATGTTTGTTTCTAGAAAATAACCGAAATTTCGAAAATATTTTTCAAATGACTTATTGTTTGGTTGCAATATTAAAAATTAGTTAAAAATATTAAATTTTACAACTTACAAAATTATAATATAAATTTTATTATTAAATATGAGAAGAATGCAAAAACATGATAAATTATGAAAATCGAAAGTAACTAGTGGTAATGGCTACCAATGATTAATAAATTAAAAAAAATAAAATTTATTAGATTTTAATAAATTTGTCAATATTCGAAAAATATTTTACTCTTTTGAAAATAAAAAGCTATTTTCCTTTAAAATAATTTAATTTTTCATTTATTTATTTTTTTAAACGTTTCAAAAGATGAAAAATTATAAAAAATATTTTTTATATGTTATTTTACATAAACAAACCATATCTAAAAAAGATAATCTATTTTTACATAAACAAACTAATCTATTTTTTATATGTTATTTTACAACTTTCAACTAAATGAAAAAATCAAAGAAAATAATTACTCTCTTTAAAAACTTTCCTATAACTCACCTTCTCAATTTATACGTAATTTAACTCTAATTAAATTTAATAATCATAGATTAATAAATAGATTATGCTAAATATCTTTACATGACCTTTTTAATATATTCATTAATTATTTTTATTCTATCTAAAAAATTACTCAATTAGGTTTAGATTACAATTGTCATGCACTGTATAAGAAATTACATATTTTTTTATTTATTACAATTATAACTGCTAATAATACTGTAATTACACAGAAAAAATTATTTTTTTTTTAACTATCTGTGTTCGGAATTTATTATCAATAACCGTTTAATTTGATTTGGTGTTTAGTTATAGTTAAAGCATTTTCCTTCTCTCTGGTGGTGTATTTAGTGAAATTGAATCCGAAAGCCTATATTACCAACTTAATGACAAGTTGTAGATAGAAACTACTATCTATTTAATTGAATCATCTAAGTGAGAATCTTTTTTTTTTCCCTTCATTCTTTGACTACTAATTTCCTTTAATTCTTTCACTACTTTTGTATTATATTTATTTAAAAAAAATCGTAATTTGGTATTATATTTATTATTATTATTATTTAGAAAAAGCCAAACTAAAAATTTCATTAAGCATAAATTGTATACGAAAATGGAATATAGATAAATATATTTTTATATAAAAAATTTAATAATAAATCATTTATACCCAAAGTATAATATTTATGCTAAAAGTCATCCCTTACACCACAAAAAGTAAGAAAACATGATTTTAATTTGAATATACCGATTTACAACAATGCTACATTTACTATATTTGCGTTCTTAGATACTACTACTCGTTAATAAATAAAGGAAAAATAATTAGTTCGTTTTTGAGGTTCAATTAAATTAATTGAGTTATTTCTATAATTTGACAATATTAATTAATGGTCTCCAAACTTTACTACTGTTAAATCATTTAGTCCTTTTATCCATTTTCTATCAATTTTTCCATTAAAATATTTAAAAATGACTAAAATATCTCTAAAATCTTTAAAAATAACTAAAATACCCTAACACTTAAGAAGGATAAATAATTAATTCGTCTCTGAGGTTTGACCAATCTAAATCATCTTTGCAGTTGAACAATATTAATTAATAATCTCCGATATTTACTTCTATTAAACCATTTAGTCATTTCATCAATTTTCTCCAGATTTTTTCATTAAAACCTAAAAAAAAAAGACTAAAATACCTTGATATTTAAGGGGAAAGAGAATAAATTAATCTATATTAAAATGTCCAATTGTCATGGAGGGAAAACAGAGTGTTAGGGGATACATTAATTATTTGATATTCACAAAAAAATAATCAATCAGCATAATATGTCACTTTACTATCTTGATCTATCTTGATCCATTAACAAAAGATGAAAAAAAAAATATACATGAAATTAATTTCAATAAAAATAATAGGCATTTAATTTTGAGTATCAACATTCAAGAGAATAAATTATTTTATATATTCCATTATAAATTAGAACTAATGAAATGAAGGTAGAACCATACAAATAGCAAAAATATTTTAAAAAATAATAAAAAAAAATTCACTGTTTTTGCAAAATTTTAATTGTGAATTTGATAATATTTAAGTGTCATTTTATTATAAAGCAAATTACTTATATTAGTTTAGTCTTTTTTTAGGTCTAATGATATTTTAGTCTTTTTTTTAATTTTAATAAAAATAAATAAATCAAATGACTAAATGGTTTGACAGAAGTAAATATAAAAAATTATTAACTAATTAATATCGACTAATTAAACGGATGACTTAATTAGTTTGGTCAAATCTCAATGATGAATTAATTATTTATCATTATTGTGTGTCAGGATATTTTAATTTTTTTTTTAAAGATTTTAACAGAAAATCTGAGAAAAAAATAGATGAAAAGACAAATTGGTTTGATGAAAATAAATATCAGGCATCATTAATTAATATTATTAAATTATAAAGATGATTTAGATACTTTGGTCAAATTTCAGGACTAATTAATTATTTTTTCATAAATAAATAGTTGATGTACATAATCCGAATTCCAAAATCCAAATTTTCTGAAAAAACAAGTCTTCTCGTCTTTTCACCACCCACGGCCAACGTCGTTTGCCGACAACGTCACCAAAGCGGATAATTTGACTGTCTCCTTCACAGATTCTTCTTGTCTATAATTAATCATTCACTGCTCCCATCGGTCAGCAGATGTAATTCTCACCACTATATAATTTGAAATTCCTGCTATTTTTTACCTATATTTTAAGCTTCGTTTTCGTTTGTTTTTGGTCTGTTGAAATTTTAAATCCGTTTTCTCCGTGGTGTGTGATCGTATCGCTAGTTATTACCACCGCCCCGCAATAGCAAGCTTCTCAATATTTTCTTCTCTTTCTCTGGTCGTGTTGTTGTGTTATTGTGTGGCTTTAAGATTAATTGAATTTGTGTAGTTTGGGCCTGTTGATCTTGTGTTGCTTTAACAATGGGGATTGGTTGGGTAACTTGAAATTGACAGGGAAATCGTAATCCTTAATTCCTTACCTACTTCCTGTTCTCTCAAAATCAAAAATTGGACCTGAAAGGGATTGCAAGAATGAAGTTTGGAATTCTTCTCGATGACACATAGGTTAAAATTTTGGATTTATGCTAGTCTGGCTGATGATGAATGAGAGGAAGAGAAAACTAAAATGAAAAAAATAAAACAAAATAAAATGTTTCAACTTTAGTTTGTTTAGTTGAACAAATATCCAACCAAACTTGCTGTACACTTAATTTCCCCTTTGAAACTTTTGCAATTATAGGAAATTTGAGACTGGACATTCTCATATACTCATGTTTCTTCTTGTTAGCTGCTATTGTCTTTTGGTCGATTTGATACTGCTATCGTTGGGGTCATTGAAATAATTGCTTATTATTGCAGTGGAGTTGGGGGTTATTGGTGATGTGAATGGTATAAGGAGCTGTTAAGCTCAGCCTTGTATAAACTATTTAGGTACAAGGTGTATATATATGGTGGAGGTGGTATTTTATATTCTTTATCAGGGTAGTCAAGCTACTTTGCTATCATATAGCATTAGTCTTAATTGTATCAGATATTACTTCATACGTTTCTCACTTTAATATAAATCTAGAAAATAAAATAACAAATATGAAATATCATGTGTGTATATATATATATATATATATATATATATATATATTTCCATAGAACTAATTAATTGATTTAAATTTTCAATTTTTTGATATTGTTTTCAGTAGTTTGGCTAAATTAATTATTGTTAACCATTCGAGATTTTTTTTTTTGAGATACGAAGGAAATTTTCTTCTATGTAAATGTCAACTGGTCAGTTTTTGGCCACAATTATCTCAATTCAGAGCCAGGAACCATACAAGACTAGAGAAAGATGACGACCATTTGCCGATTCTGCTGCAAAGATCTTCTCTGGTTTTCCTCTGTAAATCTCAACCATCTCACTGAAACTGTAAGCAGAATTTATAAAATTTTTTTATTAATTATATTGCTAATGAAATGATATTAATAGCCTTTAAGAAAATTGATTGTGTAGTTCAACATGTCATTCTATATGACTTATTTGGCAAGATGGCCGGACTATTTTCATGTTGCTGAAGGTCCTAGTAGTAAAATCATGGGTTACAGTAAGCTCTTTTTTTCCTCTTTCTTCCCTTTTTAATTCATTAATTTTCGTGTAATTTTTACCTTTTTTTTTGTGACAAAGAAAGAGAAAGCCTGAAAGAGGGCAATCTTTGTGGATGGTTGTTGTTATGGGTAAAGTAGAAGGACAAGGCGAGTCCTGGCATGGACATGTCGCGGTACTTACAGTGGCTACTGAATACCGCAGGCAACAATTAGCTAAAAAACTCATGAACCTCCTCGAAGACATTAGTGATAAACTGTAAGATTTTTACATGATAAAGGAATTTTGCTATTTTCTTCTGATAATTATAGTGTTTTTACTGGAAATTGTAATCAACTATTTGCTAATACTCATATCTAGAATCTCTGAGTCCTTGGCCTTGTTTTAATGTCTTTTGCTTGAATGAATGAAATTGATGTTAAGATAGGACTTTTGGATTCTTTTGCTTGAATGAATGAAATTCTTTTTAAGATAGGACTTTTGGATTTTTCCATTAGCACAACAGCATCATTAAATCATATGGTGGGTGGTTGCATGTTAGATATTATATTGGTTTCTTTTTATATGAAACTCATTATGAAGAGAGAACATTCTTTTGGGGCTTTGTTTGCAACATTATGTGGCTCTACTTGAATTTATTGATATGCATGTCTATGTCCAGCTGAGTTGGCATTTTGGCCTAAATTGGGCTCTTGGAAGGGTTGAGACTTAGATGACATTGAGCTATAGAGTATCATCTTATTTCCAAATTTATTTAGTTTTGGAAGTTCCTAGAATCTATTTCTGGACAAACTTTAGAAAGCTGTGGGAAGTTTGGTCTTGCACGTTCAACCTCTTAGTTCTTAGGAAGACAAGTCCAGTCTTATGAGGTCCTTTGAATTGTGAATTTTCTCAGGAAGCGCCGGTCTTCTATTTGTGCTGCATCGTTTATGTCTCCTTGTTAACAATATTGCTTTCTATTGATTTTAACATATTGATATATTACTATGGGCCAGTGTGGCTAGAAAACCATTTAGGATGTTTTGTTCAGGTGTTGTTATTGTCTAGCAGTTGGGTTTCAGTAAATATTCTATCTTTTAGATAGAATTACTTGGATGGGCTTAAGGCTTTTGTTTGATTTCCTCTTCACTCTTTTACTTTTTTACTCATTTTCTGGATTAGTATAGGCGCAAGAATCTTTCTAACAAAAACCCTTTTTTTTTCCAGTGATAAGGCATACTTCGTGGATCTGTTTGTTAGAGCGTCAAATACACCAGCCATAAAGATGTATGAGAAGGTAATGTGTCTTGAATGATGGTAAATTTGCAATTCTGTTGCTAGTTGATCATACTTCTCTAATTTGTAAAAGAGGTGCTTCATATCTTCTTGTGAGTTTATTTTTGATGTTCTTTTTCTTTAATTAATGCCATTTGACCTCAATTATATAAACTTTCCTTCTTGGGAATATTACATGAAGTAGCCAATATTGTTAAGTTTGGTTAGCATTTCATTCCTAATCCTTATTTAGAGCTTTGATATTTTTTTTTTCTTTCATACAAGTTCTTAAAAGAACTGGATAATATAAAAAAAAGTGTTTCAAGAGATGCATGGAGGTGCCTTCATTGCCAAAAGAAATTGAAGCTGGCATGGCGTTAACCTCACCAAGCATTGACAAATGTGCTTTTGTAGTACTACTAGTTTGGATCAGTTACTTTTGTTAAGCAAATTGTAGGATTTAGCTGCTTAGATTTTCTTGCATTTTCCCATGAGAAACTGCTCTGCAGAGTAACTGGGTCATAACTGGACGGAAGATATTCATTTACAAGTTTCATTCATGTTCAATATATTTTCGGCAGGGGGATATTCATTAAGTGTGTGACTCTGTTCTTTTTCTTTCTGATCCGTCAATAATGTGAGAATGCAATATTTATCAACCTTCCTTCTCATTTCAGCTCGGGTATGTAATCTATAGACGAGTGCTCCGTTATTACTCAGGGGAGGAAAATGGCTTAGGCAAGTTTACACCCGGCCAAAACATTTCTGATTTCGTTCTATTGGGCTCTTATTACTTCTCAATTACTTATGTTATTGTGCACTGTATTCAGACATGAGGAAAGCTTTATCACGGGATGTTGAAAAGAAGTCTATTATTCCACTCAAACGGCCAGTTACTACTGATGAACTGGAATATGATTAGATCGGAAAGCTGAATAATTTGTGATGCTTGAATGGAAGAGTAAGTACCTTGTATCAGTTGCACATTGTTATTGGTTTTCCTATCTTTTGAGTTTCGAGTGCTCTATGGCCTCTGTATTGAGCAAGAATTACGTTAGATTTTATATACTATAAATTAAGTATCTAACTTTAAATTGAAAATCTCATGTTCAATTTATTCTTTATTACCTATATATTTTGTCTTGCAACAATTATATTTAATGTATTCTTATATTGACTTGAAGGAAGACGTTCTATATTTGATAAATATACAAAGGGACTCGAACAACAAATTTAACTGAAAATATAAAAACCGCATTTGATGAAGAGTGGATGGACCAAACAGATCCAGGCTCTGATCATTTGGAGTAGCGATTATTATTTTGATTGGGTTAAAATGTTGTTTTAATTAATTATTGTGTTCAGTAATGTCAAGTTTTAGTGACATTTAGAGTTTAAAGTAGTGTTTTACGAAACGTTATCTTTGTTAACCTTTAATTTTTTATTAATTTTGTATGATGTTTATGCCTATCAATTGTTTTTCTTTGTTCTTTATAATCTTATCTTTTCTTTTAGTTAATTAAATGCTTATTTTTACTTAACATTTTTATTTTAACAGATCACTAATAATTAATATCTATTAGAGCTGCTAAAATTACTAAACAAGCCCTCAATATTAAATAATCTTCACATAAGTAAGAAAATCAACCAAATCACTAATTGATTATTTCAAGTGTCATTGTAATTATTCAATCATATTAAATCTATTGCATTTGTTGATAAAATTCCTCATTTAAAATTGCATTATTCTAATAAAATTTTTATAAACAACATTATTTTGGTAGATTTGTTTATCGTTTTCCATTACTTTGTACATCGACCTAAAGCGTGAATTTATCCTGGGTGATCTCAGGATTCATTTTCAAATTCTATTTTGGCACGAATTCTGAAAAAATGAAAATGATCCAATCGATCCAGTTTCTTACTTTAGGATACCTAGTTCAAAAATCGAATCAATCGGACATTCTAAACTCATTCTATTACGATCACCACCATTGATGGGCTCCTTATAGGCAAATGGGTAAAACAACACTGTTTGCTTATATGGCAAGTGGGCCCCACTTGTGGACCCATAACAAGTCGGCTTTTGATTTTTCACTGTCTCGATCTAAATGGCATGTACATCGACGTAAAGCGTGAAAATTCATCCCGGGTGATCCTAGAATTTGTTTTCGTGCCTCATTTCGGCATGAACCACAAAAAAGTGGAAACGATCCAAGGGAGCCGGTTTCTTACCTTAGAATACCTAATCCAATAATCGAATCAATCGAACGTTCTAAACTCATTCTATTATGAGAAACATCACCACCACCGATGGGCTTCTTAAGGGTCACTAATGGGCCCCTCATGTGGGCCCACCAACAAATTGATTTGATTTTCATGAAATTGGTTTAGGTGATGTACAAAGTGCCATAGGACACCGAGGCGCTAATGGATCCCGTTTTGCCAAAAATGTGAAAAAGGTGCTAACAATTGCACTTCATAGACTCGGATCATTGCTTCATGATCAAGTTCATTGGGTGCTTCAACCTCTTCTTTAGCAATATTGGTTATCATCACAGAGTCTATTTTTGGACAAAAATTGAGCATCTACAGAGAGGTAAACTATCCAGAGTGGCTGGCAAAACGTAGTCTTGTTGCTAAAATCTAATGGCAAGTGGAGGTTATGCATTGATTTTACCAATCCAAATAAGACATTCCCAGAAGATCCCTACCCTCTACTTAATATTGATAAATTAGTAGACTCAATAATCGCATACGAGGTGTACAGTTTTGTAGATGCAGCAATTGGGTATCACCAGATAAGAATGAATGAATTGAATGAAGAGAAAAATGGCTTTGTTATCGATCGAGGCATCTATTACTATCAAGTCATGCCTTTCAGATTAAAAAATGCATGGGTTACATATCAGAGGCTAGTCAACAACATGTTTAAAGATCAAATCGGATGAATGATAAAAACAAAATATGCATGTATTTTACCATTTAATTTAATTATATTTAGCTTCATTTTGAATATTAAAATGAGAATAAAAATTCATTTTACATTATTTTCTCTCTTTATTGAATTATCACATAAACTACACTAATATTTGCTATTTTGAGCAAAAATGGACCACATATAACCCATTTGGCATCAAATCAAGACAAAAAAGGCTAATAAAGCCTTGTGGATATTGAAGCCCAAGTCATGTTCCTGAAAAGCCTAAGAAGCCCATGTCCAACGTTCAAAAATTCAAAAAGAAAGAATGGTGAAAAGTTGATCAACATGGACAATTGAGAATCAAGCACGAAGTGAGCTACAAAATGACCTCCTGCCAGATCGTTTAGATTGAAACATTACAGCTTTGACAGGAGCATTGTATCCAATCTTGTGAGCAGCCTCCTCTAATATTTTATATTTACTTTTTGCATGGTGGAGAGTAGCTTGGCAGGCTCAAGTTGTCCAAGTTGACATAGAGTACGTGGAGAAACAAAGGCCAATCAAAGACTTTACCAATCTTCCAAAGAAAAGAAGAAAGCAATGTGGAAGAACCTGGACCAGACAAGAGAACCTTCAAAATGATCTTTTGACAGATCACTTGATCCAAAACTACAACATTTTGAAGAAGCAATGTACCTGATTCAAATACATTTGATTATTTGATTATTTCTTTTCTTCACATGGGCGGTGAAGATAGTCTTTGCAAACTCAAATTGAGCAAGTGGACATGGATGATGTGGACCAATGAGGAGCAAGTTAAGAAAGTCTATATAAACAATAAAGAAAGAGATCAAAGGAGTTGGTTACTCAACCTTTAGCTCGTGCATAAGAAAGAGAGAATAAGAGTAGCCAATCAAAGGAAGGTAATCAAAGTGGAGAGAGTTAGTAGCTTAGGTTAGTGTTATTGCAAACACAGAAGGAGGGGAGCCATTTTCTCAAGTTTTGGACGTGGACAAAAAGGTCAACCAATCAAATAAACCCCAAAGTTTGTTATTTATGTCTTTTATTCCTTTTGTGTATTTTATTTGTGTTGATTTATTTGTAATAATACTAAGCTAAATATTTGGATCTAGTTATTTGATTTATCTGTTAATTATGAAAATGCAACTTTGAATAATTTGATTCATGTTAAATGCTTAAATTCATGATTTAATGCATGTGAACTTAATGCCTAAGGATATGAAGGCCACATATTCGCATGTTCTTAGACCGACTCATATGATTGAAAAATTGACTCTTTGGTTAGATCTCACGCGTTAAACCTAGAAAATTAGACCTAGGGATAGGCTAAATTTCTTTGAGGGCCAAAAGACTAACACCAGCTCATTGGGTTTCAATCAACGTAGTACCACGAAAGTAGATCCCATTTTGATTCTAACAATCCATTTTAACTTGAAAGAGGAATCTGGATACTTTAGGTTAGTTCTCTTTAAGGAATTGGCATAACGTTTAACCATGTTAGGCTACAAAAGTAGATATCATATGGTTGTAGCAATTCATTTAAACTCGAAACAGGAATCTGGACACCATAAATTAATTTTTCAGAGTTTGCACCTAAGAATTAATAGAGACCCCATAGCTAGACCAATTCAACAACTATCTGCTCGAATTTACTTTTGATTATCTCCACTTACTTATTTTAATTTGAGTTTATTTAATTTAATTGCAACTTAGTTTAATTTAAACTACTTTATTCTAGTCTTCCTAATAATTGTTTAACATAAAAATTAATAGCCTATTCTCCAATCTTTGTAGGACGATAATCTTTTTTTACTACTTATACGACCCGTATACTTGCGGAACGGGAATGCTCTCTAAACGAGAAAAATTGAATAATGAACTGCAGAGGTTTACGTGGATGACATGATAATGAAGAGTATTTGAGCTACTGACCATCCCAGGGACTCACAAGAAGCATTTGAGATCTTGAACAAGTTTAGCATGAAACGTAATCCAGAAAAGTGCATAATTCGAGGTAAAAATTGGGAAGTTCCTAGGCTTTATAATATCGCAGAGAGGGATAAAGGCAAACCCCAAGAAGATAAAGACGATTTTTGAGATGCAGGCTCCCACAAACATTCATGAGGTACAATAACTAAATGGTTAAATTATTGCCCTAGGACGATTTATCTCTTGCTCAACTAAGAGTTGTATGCCCTTTTATCAATCCTTAAAGCAGCTAAAAAGTTTTAGGTGGGATGAAAAATGTCAGCTTGGCTTCGAACAGATTAAAAGCTTCTTATCTTCTACACCCTTCTTGAGCAGACCCAAGAAAGATAAGCCTCTATATTTATATTTAGCTATTATCAAAAGCTCTATCGCCTCTGTTTTGCTCATAGAAGAAGGAGGTGAATAATACCCTATTTACTATGTAAGGTCCTTAGAGGATTCGAGCTACGATATCCAAGTATTGAAAAGCTGGCATTCGTCTTCTGCACCACTACTTCGAATCCCACACTGTAATTTTCTGAACTAACCACCCTTTGAAGAAAATCTTACACCGAGCAGAGACCTCTGAAAGGTTATTGGAGTGATCAGTCAGGTTGGGCGAATTCAATGTCAAATATGAACCTCGCACCGTAATGAAAGCACAAGTACTTACTAATTTTATGGCTAAATTTTCTAGTGAAGTCGAGACGGGTGATCCACAAGTCGAATTACTAAACCTTAATTGTGACATTTGGCAACTTCACACAGATGGGGCCTTAGGAAGTTTAGGAGCGACAGTAGGAATGATCCTGCAAGGACTAAGGAAGATAAAAATACAGTATGCAGTGCGCTTAGGCTTCTCCATAACAAATAACGATGCGAAATATGAGGGCTTAATAACAGGCCTCAAGTTGGCCCTTGAGGTATGAACTCCAATTCTCCATATTTTTCTAGACTCACAACTAGTTGTCAGTCAAATCACAATGACAGTCACTACCAAGGAGCCAAACCTAGTCAAATACCATGCCCTAACCTTGTCCCTCCTACATAAGTTAGAAGAAAGAAAATGTACTTGGAAGATGATTCAGGTAGAGTGGACAAACAACAAAGAAGCAGATGTCATAGCTAAAGTTGCCTCATGAGGAGAAGAGTTGTCAGGATGAGTTATGGCTGAACACCAAAGTTGCCCGAGCTTTGAGGAAAAGAAGATCTTATTGATCCAAGCCAAAAGTAGTTGGATAAGCCGATCATTGAATTTTTACAGAATGATGTTCGACCAGGCAACAAGCATGAAACAATCAAAATTTGCAGAAGAGCAGTGAACTATGCATTAAATAATGGGGAACTGTACAGAAGGTCAAAATTGCATCGTTGGGCGAAATGTATAACAAAGGAAGAAGGCGATTACATCATAAGAGGGATTTACGAAGGAGTTTATGGGGCATATGAAGGCTCAAATAAAAATCTTAAAAAAATCTTACTGTCAAAATACTATTGTCCAACGATTAAGAAAGACATTCACCATTACATTTGCTATTGTAGAACATGCTAGAAATATGATCGTGTGCCCAGAAAATCCTCTACAAAGCTACAACCCTTAGGTTCATCCTAGCCTTTCTCCCAGTGGGGGGATAGACATCCTATGACCTTTCTCCATAATTATAGCATAGAGGAAGTTCTTAGTAGTTGCAATTGATCACTTCTCCAAATAGGTGGAAGCTGAAGCACTTAATACCATTACCCAAGCTCAGATTATCAGCTTTTTCAATAACAATGTAATATTCAGATATGACATACCCCATAAATAGTCACCGATAATAAGAAGCAATTTGATTTAGAAGTTTTCAAGACCTTTTTCAAAGAATGGCGCATCAAATTACACTTCACGTAAGTGGCCCATCCACAGGCTAATGGCATTATTGAAGTCATTAACAGAACCATCTTGCAGGGGGTTAAAGAAGAGACTGGATGGACAGAAGGCTAACTGGGCAGACGAAATGAATAGTGTATTATGGGCTTACAGGATAACAGCTCGACAAACAACAAGTCAAACACCTTTTTCCTTGGTATATGGAATTGAAGCAATAATACCAGTAGAGATAAGCCTACCTAGCATGAGAACAAGAGAATATAAAGAGCTTGGAAGCAATAAAGGCCTAAAAATTAGCTTAGACTTGGCAGAGGAACTTAGAGAAGATGTTACAGTTTGAGTCGAAGCATACAAGCAAAGGGTAAGGAGGTACTTCAATAAGCAAGTCCAGGACAAATAATTTAAAGAAGGTGATAAGGTCTGGCGAAGGGCGAAAATCACTAAAGGTTTGGTAGGCATAGGAAAGTTAGGACAAAACTGGGAAAGCCCCAATGAAGTATTGAAATAGTTAGGTCCGAGCAAGTATAAGCTGAGAAAGATTGAAGGAGCCCAACTGCATAGGACTTGGAATGCTAATAACCTCAAAAAAGCATATTATGTCACTTCATTTAATGATATGTATAAATTTTTATATTTCAATAACAAGACCTTAGGTTTTTTCACTTAATGTATCATGCCCTCTAAACTAACCAGATCTGTGTCTCTTTGTTTTTATTCAAAAGACACCAATTCTCCTCTCTCAACTTATCCAGATTTGCATCCCACGTAGCAAGCTAGACTTTGTGATGTGCCTCTTGCTCTTGCATACTAGTCCCGACATCCTCCAAGGCGATCTCCACCTCATTTTTCTTAACTCCCATCTCTGTTAAAGCGGGACTTCAACCTAGTCAGTCGAGAATACTGGAGATTATTAGCATTTAATTTCTGTAATAGACACTGGTTTAGGAAATCCCTGGTCGCTTGGTTGTCCATATGCTCAAAATGTCGAGAATCAATAAGAAACAGGCATGCACGAGCTAACTCTAGACTGGGGCCATCATCTTAGACATTGTAGTTTGCCCCATATTTAGAGACAAAATAAGATTTGAGATTTTTAGCCAGAGTCGAGGAGGAGGAGGATGAGCTGGAATTGGGTTAGGAGCTGATGCAGAAGCAAGCGCCTCCCTAGCCCGCTTTGTAGAACGTCGATGGGTGGACTTTGAATGGGCGATTTAGCAGATGGTTCAGTATTTGTTTGTGCAGTCTCAGGCACTGATGGAGGCACCCCTTTCAAACCTTCAACAATTGCCTTCTTCTTCATGACATCGGCAATCTTACTCAACTTTAAGCCTTTGCTTTTCTTAGGAGCTATGTCTATATAAAACAAGAAGGAAAAAAAATTAAAAGTTGTTAGTATAAATGATCCTAAGCAAAGCACCTAAAGAACAAAAAATACCATGATAGAAAGGGTTGGGTCTAATGGGTCCACTAGGAAAGCGGATAGAATAGTCCTTAACTATCACTTTCTTTAAGTCCATACAACCGAGCCTCCTAGCCTTTATCAAGTCAGCAACACCTTGGTCATAAGGAGTGGGTGGCTCCAGAAGAAACTGATGAAGATTTATAGGCTAGTTGTTCAAAATACCGAACCCCCTAGGGAACTTCATGATAAAGTACTTAGATTTTCAAGTTTTAAAGATGAAATCTTAGACTTCTTTGCAAAGATGTTGCAGTTGGTCTTCACCTGGAGATAACAGTGATCCTTGTTGGGGCTAATAAAGAAATGGTACATATCCTTAACCACTCTAGCAGTTAGATTACTCCCATCTTCTCAAGCCAGTGCAATTACACCACAGAGGAACCTCAAGCGATTGGGGTGCAACTGACTTATGGCAATCTGATAACCATTATAAAATGACTTCAGAGGTTCAAAAAGAGGGAGCCGAACCCCAGATTGAAAAATCCCTTCTACATCATCATCTAATCCTCATCTAAAGGGGAGTTCACCCGCATGTCTTCAAGAGGGCAGATGAACTTGTAATCCGATATTATAAGTGTAGTATATATCCAACAGCTCACCCTCATCAATGACAGAAGGTATATTAACAATTCAAACATTTTCTTTCTTCCCCTTTGCCTCGCCCACTCCTGAGTCTATCCCCTTGGTATGCTCATCGCCAGGTTGCTCGGGGAATATTTGGACATCTTCATCGCTAAAGGAACCCACAACCTCAACCAAGTAAAAGAACAAGGAAAAAAAGACTTACTAGAGAGAGAAGCTTTAAGAGTGGAGAGATTGTAGTTTAGCAAATGAATAAGGAAATGATCCTTATATAGGCCAGGCCAGGCATGCAAAATGAGGGGACTCTTTAATTACTCTCCCAATCCAGTCTGACACCTCGGACTCCACAGCTGCCAAAAAGAAAAATGGCACCATCATTATAGACCATTTAAAACTCAATATATATATCGAAAATACCCTATGAATATTATATTTTGAACATAAATAACCAAATAATTGATGAAAGACTACTGTTAACATATAATCGTAAAATAAACTTGATATAATAATTAGACTTTTAAATTAACTCTGATTAATAAGTAATTTAGGACTTTGAATCCTTAATCCATATTGATTACTCGGATTCCGCTATAAATACTCAAAATTTACTCTAAAAAGAATGAATTCACAAATTACTATATTTCAAATTTTGAGAGATCAACACATTTTATTAATAATAAAGATAATTAAAAAATACGCAACATTGCATAAACAATATTATCTGTTGTTAATTATAAAAAATATTATTTTATATAAACTACCAATATCTGAATCTTATTACTAAGGACCATCTAATCTAATATCTCTTTTTTATTTTTGTTGATTTTTCTTTTTTTGATTCGAATTCAAAAGAGAGCACATAGCAGAGAGCTCAACTTTTTCTAGTTCATGAATATGAAATAGAACTATCACTATTATTGCTTTTCCAAATTTAGAACTACAAGCATCAATTTTTATTTTTGCAATACAATTATAAATAGAATAATAATTTTTTTAAAACAATTGATCCCACCATGTCACCAACAAGGCCTTGATGAGAATCTAACATTGTCTTAGGTGAAAAGTATCTTTCATTTGGATGCTTTCGTTCACCAATATTCTGACAGGTTTTAGCTTTCCCTAACAACAACATATTTGGGTTTTAGCATAACAAATAATACTTAATTACTCATTAATCTAGGTCCAAGATTGACCTAGAAGCTTCCATTTATATGTCAAACCCTAATTTTTTTATTAACATATGTAAATTTCTTTTAAATATAGTCTTAGTTCAGAGAATTGAATGATTCTTATTAATCTTCACAATTTACCTTTTGAATTATTGAGAAGACAACAAGTTGGAGACCGTCCAAAGAATTTAAAAATGTTGCTTCTAAAGTGGCCACTTGTCATTTTTAGGTTAAATGGATTTAAGATATTGTTATTATTTTATTTTTGGATGTTTGGACTAATCAAATGGGTTTACTTATACGTGCAATGCATTTTAAAAGTTGAAATTTGTAGATTTGATTGATGGGCTGCACAAGTTGGCCAGCAAATCATGAAAGAAAGATTTGATCAAATATATACTTCATTACAGAAATGATTGTTTTTTTTTAACCATTTGAGATTTCTTAAATTTTTATTAGAATAGTCAAATACATTAATAATAACTATGCCTTTTATATTATTTAAATATAAATTTTAATAATTAGTGATAAATCAGCTGAACGTTGCTTGCTTAAGTAGAATTGAAATAAGTAACAGTTGGTCAAAAAATATTTTGATTCTATAATTAGTTTCTCAAATTATTCTTCAGTATTAAGTTCCGATGTGCTCGCTCTTGTCTTTTATTTCCTTGTCTCTTAACTAAAATGGCCAAAAATACTATAAATACATTTTATTCAATGTCGGTAGACGACACATTATCATTTATCAAATTCTCTCAATCGTAAAATTTTCTACTACTATCAATTAATATAATTATTTTCTCATAAAATTGAATTTGTTTTTCACTAATTGGAAAGTCCAATGTGTCAAAATGACATGATCTGCTGCACAGCAAAGCTAACTCTCCCTTTAATTCCACAAAATGGTGAAAATTTTTGTATTGGGATTTATTACATTTTTAACAGAGATTAGAAAAATGATTGATTGAGGCAAGAGAAGATGTGGGGATATATATATGTGTGTGGGATGTGATAGAGAGAATCTAGAGAGACGTAAATAAGCAAAAAAGAGAGGAAAGTGAAGCATATGTGCTAGAGGCACTCAACTTTTGCATCCTTTATATAAGCCAAGGAAAGATACCCATATGATATATTATGAATTGAAGGTTGATATTAATTAGTTATCTAACTCTGATTCTAAGTCAAGAAAAAAGCTTTAATATACGAATATCTTCATAAGGACAAGGAAACATTGCCAGCTTCCATGGATGTCGATCATTTTCTCGGATTTATTCCATCATTATTCATTAATTGGGCGTTTTTATCTCGGAGTTGAAGCGCATCATTCTTAAAATAGTGTACTTTTTAATTTTGACCCTTATAACTTTTGAACGAAATCCGCAACTGATTCTATATGCAAAATGAAGATAATTAAATCATTTTCAAATTTAGGGTAATTTCACGATTTTATCATATTGTATGTGTTTCCACTTCATTTGACTTTTTTTAAAAAAACACTAAAAGGAAAGAAGAAAAAATAAAAGTGACCACTCCCCACCTACGAAGTAACAGCTCGTCATTGATCTTTTTGCAATTTTTTACTTGGTGTGAGATTCCACACTTCTCAAAAACCATTCTTTGCAATGGTTCTAATCTCTCAACTCAAGTGCTTGGTTTCTTTTCTTTTTCTGTCCACATCATACCGCCTTTCCACTTTCTAGATTTTTGGCCTCTTTTACCCCACTTTTGTTAGCTTAAAAGCCCAAGCTCTCCTCTCTTTAGATTCCACAACACAAGCACTTACAAAAGAAATTCAAAAATACAAAATAAAAAACAAGAAAAATACACTAAACTTTTCCCTCTTTCTTTCAATCTTTCTTGCTTTCTCGCTCCTCCATTTTCTTGAATCTAAATACTATGGCTGGAAAAAGAAACCAAATAAACAGCCCTATCGGAAGCCCGTTGTCGGGGAATATCTCCGATAGCTCCTCCAAAGAGCAAGACCGATTTCTCCCTATCGCCAACGTTAGCCGTATCATGAAAAGATCACTTCCTGCAAATGCAAAAATATCCAAAGAAGCTAAAGAAACAGTTCAAGAATGTGTTTCCGAGTTCATAAGCTTCATCACCGGTGAAGCCTCCGATAAGTGTCAAAGAGAAAAAAGAAAGACAATTAATGGCGATGATCTTTTATGGGCTATGACTACACTAGGGTTTGAAAATTACGTGGGTCCATTAAAGATTTATCTCAACAAATATAGAGAAACTGAAGGAGAGAGAAATTCCATGGCTAGACAAGAAGATCAATCTCCTCCTGCAACAAATAATGAAATTAACAAAGTCAATAGTTCTTTTTCAACTGAGGTTGACTTGCAGACCTTTAATGGCGGATTTTATTCTCTTGGGGCGCAAGTAATTACTCCTAAAAGGAGCCATGGAGATAACTCAAGGTTTGTTGGTTATGGAGAGAATTTGGTGGGTGCAGGTAATTTTAATATGAACGGTAGATATTAGAAATATTAATTAATTAATATATACATATATATAAATATCTATTTATGAAAACATATTTATGTTTAATTCCATTTCCTGCCTTTGATCAATTAATATAAATTTATATTAATATTATAGTATATGTATGGAGTTCTTGCAGCAGGTTCTCTTGTTAAGAGTATATATGTATGGATTTATAAATATTTTGCAAGTGTAACGTTATTTCAATTTATGTTGGTAGATTAATGATTTCATAGCACGCACCAGCTTACCTTGCCTTTTTTGTTCTCCACTTCCTCATTTTAGACAAAAATAAATAAATAAAAAATGTTTTTAAATACACCAAAATGATATTTAAAAGTGTTTTATTTTTTATTTTCAAACTAATGAAAATAATTTTTTTGAAGCGGTGATATTTTTTATTATTTATTAAGAAAAAAAGGATTAAGTGAGAATAATTTTTAAAAAATTTCTTTATCTATTGGTTTGTTTCAAGGATGAGTTCATAAATCAAGTTTAGACAAATAATGTCCTAAAAAAGGATGTGAGAGCAGGATGCTAACATAAAAGACAGAAGCGAAGTGATCTTTCTTATGACAACTTTGTCCTTCTGACCTATGACCCAGGGAGTACTAAATAGTACGATTTCATGCGTTAGAGTTACAGGTGCCGAATACTGCAAATAGACTTGTAAAACCAAATCTAAGTCTAAGCAATCTTACTGCTCCAGTTTGGCTCGATTAGAATTTAAACTTGACTCGCTGATTAATTTTAGCTCAACTCGACTCATTTAAGACTTTTTCTTTTTCACAAATAAATTTCTAAGAAATAAGTAAATGACTCTTCAAATTTTCCGAAAGAATTTTTGTTTTTTAGTTCATATTGGGTGCATTAATATTTCTTCAATCCTTCCCTACTTCAGCCACAAATTTTGGGTTTGATCCGGAAGAAAACCCAATTCTGATAAACATGTCATATCCTCAAATGTTTATCCAATTTCCAGATGTTCTGAAGAAACATGAGCATCCCATATAAAATCTAGGCTTGCAAGAGAAATACCTTTGTTTGTTTTTAGTTAGAGCGAGGCACATTAACCTTAAAACTTCTTGCATAAGGCCTCACTTGTTCACTTTGAGGAGCATCAATAACAATCCTCTGCTAGTAGAAAAGTTGTGACGGATAGTAACTTGCACGTTGCTCTATTGTTGTTATTCAAATTTTATGCGAGTTATGCATGGGATGCTCGTAAACTACTAAAAACCGTTTAAATTGCCCAAACTATATCTGAAACGGTGGGTTTGAAAAAGTCAGCGATTAAGTTTAATTTGACTTAATTTCATTCGAGCTTCCTAAAATATGAACATTATCACAACACAATTCTTCGAATTCTGAATTTGTAAAGCTAAAATTCCTAAATTAGGATTTGTGTAACACTAAAGTCACTTTTACCTAATTATCAGTGGAGAGATACCGAAAAACTGACATGAATGTCCAACTCAATAATTTTTATATTTTAAAATCCATGTAGTCTTAATAAAGTTGGAATCTTCTCTTAGAAGCTTTTTCTCTCTCATGCCTACATAAAAAACCCCTCATGTTTCCTCTTTTCAGTTAATGCCTTTTCTCTCTCATGCCCTAAAACTGCGGATAAATGACAAATTTAGTGTCTTAATTGGGTATAAAGACTTTAATTTGATGTGTCAATGGAAAACTTTATTAATTGGATTTTTGAATTTTTTAAATTGTGTAATCAGATGTCTACTGGTGAATTGATACTCAAAAATATGAATAAACAAGCCATGGAATCCACTTGATCCTAGTCACATATTGACATGTCAAAACACATCATTCGCGACTGGTTTAAAGAATAAATCGAGATGGCAAATATTGTGAATTTATCCATTTACCCTCACTTTTAATCTCACAAAGGCGAATAACATTTTTCTTCTGTGAATTATGGCTCATTGCGATTTCAATGTTGTCCCTACCCAGCAAATTTTAAGGTTTTGTCATTAAATAAAATTAAAAATCCTAAATATTCCACCCAAGTAAAAAATCAAAACAACTAAATAATTTGTGTCACGGTATTGTTTTTAAATTTTCAGATCATTAAAATAAACAAAATATATTTTCTGCTAGAATTCCTAATTTCATAATCAATAAACAAAAAGCCAACTTAGCAATTCAAAATTATCAGTTAGAATGTTTTTTTTTAAAAAAAGGAAAGTTAAATTCTAAAAGTGAATATTGGAAGAAAATTTAAAAAATGAAAACTTACAATACAATCTCTATTAGTTTGCGAAATACAACCAGTTTATTTTTAACTTTTTTTAAATATACTAATTTATTCTTATATTTTATTTCAGTTATACTATTAGGTCTTTTTGTTCAATTTTTGTATCTTTTCCGTGAGCTAACAAAGAAACACACAAGTCAAAGAAGAAATGTTAAAATATTATAAAAAAAATATGGCGCAGTCCCTACGATTTGAAAAATATAACTAGTTCATCCCTGTATTTTTAAAAATAAAAGAAATATTTTTATCATTTTATAAATTACTTTAACACAGAAGATGTAAAATTTAGATGAAAGTAAATTATAAGAAAATTTTAGTGTAAAAAATAGGGACGAATTAGTTTATTAGGCAAATTATAGGAATGGTGTTGTAATTTTTATATACCGAACCCTTGATTCATGAGTCCAACCAAAGCTCTGGAATGGCCTATTCTCTACCAGAGCTCCCGAACCCAAATAGACTCTTATAGGGATGGACTCATATTAAATTGATTACTTTGTTGTAAATCATAAAGTTAAATTTGGCCCTAAATTCGAAAGTAATATTTAGTTTATCCAAAAATAACTTTCATGTAATTTAAAAGTCTAATTTTACTGAAAGGGAAATAAATATTTAGTTTAAATTAAATTTTAATTAAAAATAATTAAATATTTAATTGAGATGGAATATAATTAAGAAAAAACTAAATAAAATTAATTCTATAATTTTTGTAAATGAATGATAAGTCACTATAATTTTTTTATAATGATTATTATATTTAAAATAATTTTTCTTTAAACTTCTTAAATAATTTTTATTATTTAAAAATACTAAAAGTTATTTTTTTAAAATTGAATTTTTCGCTTTTTTTAGTGCATACATAGGAGATAATTGTAAAAAAAAATAATTTTTAAATAAATTGAATATTGCCCCCCGAATAGTGGGCAAATTAAACTTTATTCTTTAATATTACTATGATACTAATATAAATAAATAAATATTAATAATTACCTATGAGTCTATGACCGTTGTCTGTTGGGTTTTGACGCTTTGTTTCTAAATAGTTGCAGGAAACCAACCCACCAGAATCCTCATCAACCCCTCTGTATCTATCATTTGATTTTCAGAATCAGGTTCTCCCTCCCTTCCTCTCCTATATTCTATGGACACCCCTTCTCTTTCTGCTTCGCCGCCAATTCAAGAATCCAATACCACTGCCGATTCGATTCCGGCAGTGGAGTCTCCTCCGGCAATCTCGAGACTTCCTGACGACGATAGCCTAAATATGACCCATCACATGAAGAATAAGAAGAAGAAGAAATCTTATGAATGCGTTTCTATGATATCCTCATCTTCTTCTTCTCCTCTTACACGGAGAAGTACTAGCCTGGCTTATAAACGCAGAAACCCTAAGGTGTTGATAGCTCCGGTTAGGCGTGGTGGCCGCTTCGGAAATGGCGATATGGAGGCCGCTGCTCTCCCTCTCGGAATGTCTTTTGCTGCTATTGTTGCCCAGGTTCGTAGAAAGTTTCAATTTTTGGTATAATATAAGCAAATTATATTGCGCTTTTAAAGTTCTTAGTTGTTTTTTTTTCTGGGCGAAGTTTGGATTTTTTATGTTACCTGTAGCTAGAATTTTGTTGCCATCTTTCCATGTTTCTTCTTTGATTTGCTTGAGACAAAGATTTTTTGTATTAATTGTTTTGTGTTGTTTGGTTCAAAATTGATTCTTGGTAATTATTTAGTCAAAGTTCTGGTTTTGGACGAGGCATTGTTTATGCTTCTTCCTTGTATGTGTATTTTATTAATTAAATATTTTGAAATTTGGATGTGGTGTGGATATATCTTCAACTAAGTTCTAAATGCTAACGAGTGTTTGTCTCATTGTATATTCTTTATGTGTTCTTGACGTTTATGTGGTAATTAAAATGGAACTGCAAATTCGAAGAGAGACTGCAAAATTGGTAATTAGCTTATAAATAGTGTCTAATTAATTTGGTGATTAACTACTGCCACATTTAGTTGGTATCATTGCAACTAACGTGTGGTGAGTGATGATCCCCAAGCTCTTGGAAGTGAAATGCACGAATAAAAATTTAGTTATTAAAAATATGTGATAGTTGTGAAGACATAGATATAAATTACCGTGTACTAATAATTGAAGCAATCCCTTAATTCTATGACTAACATAGAAATTTTATTGCATATTCTCATTGAATAATATGTAATGGCATGCTTTTACTTGAAGTCACATAGAGGTAGGTGCGTTAAATTTTTATTTTTTTAGACAAATACATATTCTTTTACATAATGTTTCATGTTTTTCATGAATGCATTATTATATTTGACTAAAAAAATAAAATATAGGCCGACGTAAGTCTTTCTGTGTATATATTTAAATATGAAATCCTGGCTAGGAATAATGCTAAAAAATTTCCTCTATACAATTATTAGATTGTAAAACTATGACCTTTTTAGCTTCTTAGGAGTCCTTCAGAACCAATTTTATATTTTTATGTTGAATTCTAAAAGTGGATGTATATGCGCTGTGCGTCCTTTGGATTGCCATTTATTCCATTGGTTGATATTGTGCACAATTGCTTTCTGAATCTAGGTCCTGGAGAGGAGAGACACAGCAGGCATGGACATTTCTGTTGATCATATTTCAAAGGTACATATTTTTTAATCCTCTAACCAGACTAAGTTGGATTTTTATATGTTCTCTTTCAAATGGACCTATGCAACTTTGTTGCCATGGTCTTTTTTATCAATTCATATTTCTTCACTTGGAATATGGGAAAAAAATATTTCACTATTGGACAATCCAATGGATTTTCTCTCTTTTAGTTCTCAAAAAGACGTTGATATCAGGTATTGAAATCAATCAGCACGTAAAATTGGATTTCATCTTAAGCAAATTTGAAATATTGTATGTATATTATGAGAATTGGTCGGCATTGTATTTTGTTTGTGTATGAAAATTGGATTTAATTTTGAGCAAGTTTGAAATATTGAATCAACAATAACATTATTTGTATACTCATTTGCAGATCTGTGCTTCAGCTGTCAGAGAATCTTTAGCCAATGTAAGCCCTGCTTTAACTGCTGACTCATCCATGGACTCTGGTTTTTCAAGTTAAGCTTCTTCACAAGTTCTTATAGAAATCAAACAAACTTAAAATGATAATATGAGATAAATGCCTATGTTTCAACAGGTCTTTGGTGATAAATTTGATTTTTTTGCAAGGAACTTTGAGAAATCATTTGGAAGCACATTGAGGACTCTTAGATTGATTAATGAAGCTTCCATCAATAATAAAGTATATCACTTGAGCCACGTAAAAGTAGAAAACTCTGATTCATGCCTGAATCTCAATGATAGAGTTAGTTGTGCAAGTAGCTCTGAGATCAAATATTGTAAATCGGAAACTGAATTGCCCTCCACTTCAGTTAGGAACCAGATGCAGGTGGCTGAAGTAGTAGAAGAAAGCATGCCTTGTTTGAGCCAAGAACTTGCCCTGCATGGGCAATTAAACCGGCAGGTTTCTGTACCAAGTTCACTGGGTCCAGTAATCAATCAACTCAGTAATATTGAGAAATCTCTCATGGAGCAAACCACTCGTTCTAATGACCTGAAGGCTTTAGAGATTAGCCTTACAATGAGAAAATTGAAGTTGAAGGAGGCCCAGCTGGCTCTTAGCGTTGATTCAAATCATCTTGAGAGATCAAAACTAGCAATGGGCATATCAAAGCAATCCTTTAAAGCTGAAAAGTTCAAGAATCAATTAGAAGACACAAGGCATGCTGATCTGCTTAAGAATTGCATAGACTGTCTTGTTGCTGGTTTGTTCATCATGTCTGCATGCCTTTTGTATGGTGCCTACGTGTTTTCATACCAAAGGATTTCTGACGCTACTGCATCCTGCAGTCCTTCAGTTGAGGTAAGGACCACCAGTATTTGGTCTAGTGATTTCTACTATAAATGTGCAATAAATACTGAATTGGATCTAGGGAATTTTGGTTTTTCTTTTCATCTGGGAAGGCACTGCGACATGCCTCTAACAGGGCCTTGAATTTTACCTTGATGTATGATTTTATTAAGTTCTCTCTTTCACAACAGCAACAATAACAACTAAGCCCTTGTCCCAAATTAGTTTTCTCTTTTATTACTTGAAAATAAATCCCATACAGATATAATCTAAATCTACAGCAGGATGTAAATTTTTTTCATTTTAATGTTGTTATTGGTTTTAACTCCTTATGTAATTAGGGATGTAAAAAAATTGTCATGTCACACCTTTGAATTTTCTTTCCTATGTGTGTCTAGCTTTTTTTTTCTTTTTTTTTTTCAGTTGTATGAGATGCTTACAAAATTTGTTTGTCTAACCTGATTCAGGAGTCCAAATCTTGGTGGATCCCAAAGCCATTTTCATCTGTCAACTCAGGGCTGCACACTCTCACGTGTCATGTACAGGTCATGAGCCGAATGCTATTTGGCATCTTAATAATCCTTGTCGTTGCTTATTTGCTCCTTCAACGTTCATCAGCTTCACGTCAAACAATGCCAATAACTTTCATACTGTTACTGTTAGGCACTGCCTGTGGTTTTGCTGGCAAATTTTGTGTTGATACTTTGGGAGGAAGTGGATTGCTGTGGCTGATATATTGGGAAACTATGTGCTTGCTGCACTTCTTCTCAAATGTTTGTACCTCAATATTGTTTTGTGTACTTCATGGGCCTCTCACTATCTCCCAAGGGATGAAATCCAGCACAATGTGTCCATACTGGTTCCGGCAAATGCTTTTTTATTCCATTGTGCTCTTGTTTCTTCCGTTGTGCTGCGGTCTATTGCCTTTTGCTGGTCCTGGTGAATGGAAAGATCATTTCTTGCTGCTTGCGACCGATTATTTATTTGTCACAGATAATTGAGTGAAGATTTTTTAAGCCAAAAAGCTCCATTGTTACATCTTGGTAAGGTTATCGATATTTTGTATTTAACTCAATATGTCCAGTGTGGCCGTAGATAATTATGCAGGAAGCTTGTTTTCTTAGGAAGCTTGTTTTCTTAATTCTTTCCATTTACTTATATTCCAATTTTGGAGCCTTTTTCCTTTTTTTTCCCTTTTTGTGTTGTATTGTTAATTATCACATTGTGGTATCAAGTATGATGTAATTTCTCAACCAATGCGTCTGTACAATGTTTTTTAGCTGAAATGAGAAGGGCCTTCCCAAGTTGCATTATTATTCTGTATCCCTTGGAAGAACTAGCTCTCTAGTAAGTTAGGGGACAAGGGCTGTAAACGAGCTGAGCCAAGCCTTGGTGAGCTTGAACTCAGCTCGATAAGGATATACTTGAGCTCGAGTTCGAAATTTATTAACCAAAAAGGTGACATTTTAATATGAATTTTAATTGATTTTGGCTTATTGAGCTAGTTCGTGAGTTTGACTCGACTCAATAAGGCGAGCTCGAGTGAGCTTTTATTGAGCCGAGCCTCGAGCAACTCATGAGTAGCTTGACTCATTTACCTAAGGAGACTTGTTTGAGACAATGATAACTTTTTAATATATTTATAATTGAAAGTGGCACATGATGGGTTCGAGTCAAGTCACTTTGGAATTGGTTCATTTTGAGTTTGAGTCATCTTTTGGGTGGTTTTGGAATGAGTCAATTCAGGTTCCGGGTTGGTGGGATTATGCATCAGTTTGATCTACGAAATCCTGCGTTGAAGTCAAGTTTGCTGGACTTTGATTGGGTAGGATCTCCTACCACGGTAGCTTATTCGAGAATATATATACATTTAAAATGTGTTTTGCCCGGTCATCTAATACTCCTGATTTCACATTTCTTAAATTTAAATAGAAGGATTTCTAAAGTAGAAAAAAGTGAATCCAAATCTTACGTTCAAACCATATTTCTCACATGGTTAATATAAAAAAAAAATGAGACTTTTCATATCTAAAGTTGCCTCTTATATATATATATATATATATATATATACAGTTGGAATTATAATATAATCTAACAAGCTAATGCTGTCATGGTGTAACAGTGATGATTGTCCGAGATTGAATTTCATCTTTATCCTTCTTTAATAAGAATTTGTAACCCCCATTGAAAGATGCTAACTTTTTGCAAAAATAATAGAGAGAGATTGCAATCAAATGTAGAAAATCAAATTTTGTATAAAACTAATAGATAAATGATTTTAATTATATATCGAAAAATCAATATGTATTTGACAACTCTGCAGATTTGAACTTCATCCTTATCCATCCCTTTTAATTTGTAACCTTATTAAAAATATTATAATTTCAATCAAATATAGGAAGGGCAATTGCTATGTAATCTCTAGGTTTTTGTTGGCAGTGTGAGTCCTGTTATAAATGGCACAACTCATGAAGAGGGAGGTAAATTGAGTTTTTTTAAAAATTTAACTTTTAAATCACAATATATGAATATTGTAGTAGCGGAAATAGAAAGCGTTTGTGAGATATAGTTATCAAGTTTAAAATTTCCTCACAAAGCGATTGCAAAATTGAAAAGACTCACAATTATTATATTTATAACTACTTCACAATACTTATTCAAGATTAGAAAATTAATTATAACTCAGATTGTTATTCCTAATGAATGTAAAAAGACAAATTAAAACTTGGTAAAATCACAATATTAAAATCTAGAATTCTAATGTTCCACAAAAATAAAATTTATTTACGTTTAGAAACAATAACTCATTAACAATTTTGCATTTCTAAAAAGTTAACAGTTGTGTAAATAGAAACAATCAAGCAGCACTCAAAAAAATAAAAGAAGATAAACACAAAGATTTATAGTAGTTCGACACTAACTCGCCTACATCCACTCCCCAATACTCATTTTGAGATCTTTCACGATGTTATTTCTTTTCAAGGGAAAGAGACAAACCAACTTTACAAGAAAGAGACAATTCAACTTTACAAGGAAATAAATCGAACACCTATATCTAACATTTGTCCCACTAGATTTCTAAAGATTCTAATCAACTTTTACTCTTTCTATTTTACATGGAACAGAAAAGTCACATTAAGATATTAAATATCATATATAGAGAAAGTCGCTTGATAACCTATTACATCATTGGCTTTTCACCTAAGCTATTATACATACATTTTTCAAAAAGATTCTAGTTTACAACATCTTACAATAATTTATATAGACAAAAGAAATGCGAAACAAAGAAAAATAGATTTTGAAAGCAAAAAGAAAGTCCAAAACTATTCTTCAGAAAAAGTAGTTACCATATTTCTTGTCTCTTAAAAAAAATTATCTCCCGAAGAAAAAGATGAAAAGAACTAAAAAGAGAGCTGAAGAGAGAGTTTTGAAAGATCTGAAACATTAAACAACGGACTCTCACTCTTTTCAATACTTTGAAAAGAAAAACATTTTTATAAGAAGGATGAAAATTGAATTACGAAAGATGTTGAACTTTAGCTTTAATGAGTAATATATATTTTTGATATTTTAAAAATAAAAAGTCAATGCATGAGAGTCTTTTGTGGAAACTCATTTAATAGTTACCGGACATATTTTTACCAGAATTTTTTTCATTGAGGTAAGCAAAATTAAAAGAGCAACGATTTGGATTTTTTCTTTTTAAGGAAATTTCGAGAATATCCCAAAAACAATTTTTAAGAGAGACAAAAATATTTTATGGTTATAACGAAATTTTCATTTTATCCTACAATATGTTCTAAGATTTAATAAGATACTACTACTAAAAGATCTTTAATAATTTTTATAGTTTCGAAGGAATCTTGGATTGCAAGAACTTGATTTCTTTAATAATTTCGACATTAAAAATCTGTATAAAATAACTTTAGCATGTCAAGAATATTAAATTTATTTATTCTGCATAATCATTAAAATCTTAAAATAACATTGACCTTGAGCCAATTATATTATTTAATCCCTACATTACAATTTTATTATACTATAAGGTTTAACTTTTTACGTTAAATAGTTTTTTTTAAGAGAAAAAAAAAACCTATTTAATGTGAAAACTAGAATTAGATAGTGTAAAATTATAAAAACTAAGGGTACTTTTCACATGAATTATAGAATAATTATCTTTTGACATTTCAGAGGCATATGATTGAACGTTATAGTGTAAAGAAATTATAATGCAACGACTAAACATTAAATTTTGAAAACAAAGACTCTTACTAGTCATTATAAAATATTAAATTTATTATAAAAATAAGAGAAAACATTATAATCAAATATAAAAAAGTATATATGCTAATTGAAAAGTATTAAATTTTTTACTAAAGTAATAAAGAAACCTTTCTATTAGTATTAGATATAAAAAAAAATTCAATATGTACATAATAATTCTGAATAAAAAAAAAGAATCAGTTCTATTTTGTCCATAGATGTGCTATAAGCAGTACTTTATGTCTTTATATAGTAAGAAATTCATCAAATAATTACAGTACAAAATAATAGGAAATCTAATACTCCATTTATTTTCGGTTATGATTTGTTTTTGAAAAGTATTTTCTACAATTTATTTTGTCTTGTTTGATTTAAATATTAAAAATTAATAAAAAATATTAAAATTTATTATTTGGTAGCTAAATAAAAAATCGATTATCAATACTAAGACAAGATTCATAACTATGCAGAAATTGACTATAGTGAAAAATATTTTACTCAATAATTATATTTTTATTAGTCAATTTCGAATAGGTGATTTAGTGTTTCGCTATAAAACCAATTATATTATACACTTTATCCCTAAATGTTCAAAATAAACAAACGGTATTTTAAGATCTCAGAGATCAAGTAAAGTGAAAATAAACAAATGTCAAAAACTATGTTCCAAATAACTGTTTTTTTTTTAAATTTGGTTGTAACATTAAAAATTAGTCTACAAATATTAAAATTTTTAATACTAAGATAATAAAAATCTTTATCTATTATTAAATATGAAAAAAAAATATCAAGAGGGTAGATCTCAGCAATCAAAGGGTAACCGGCAGTGATAGTGACAAATAGTAACTACTGACGGGCAGTGCGGTGGCAGCTATCAGAAACTTTCCCTTCACAAAATAAAGCACGACCTTGAAACATGGTAACTATGAACGTGAAGAGAACATGGATCTAAAATATTCAACTAATAAATTATTCATTTCGTTTCTCGAATATTACTTTTGGTCATACAAAAATCTAGTGACAGTGTGTACTAGAACAAAGATTTTCAAGAGATACCTAAGAAACTATGACAAACTTGAGTGACAGGGAAATTTCACCACCTGCGACTCAACAAGACATTGAAAATTTAAGGCTTAACAATGCATCTTACAAATGCCTCCCTATTGTAATGAGGGACTCGACTGTTTATCTAAAAATTCTCCAGCTACGAGTATACATCTTCTACTAAGATACCTAAACTTTGATGAAAGAAAAACATTACGGGGCACCAGAGGCACACCTTCCAACTTCCTCGAGGGTGAAAAAGATCTTCAAATCCGACCATTTCCGGCAGCCAAAGCAAAGCCTGAGGAATCTCTGGGTCAATGCTGTCCTACATGAGTCGAGTCATAGAACCTCGTGAGCCTTACCGTAGTACCTGTTTATGAATGGAGCCTGCAAAGCCAACATATCTATTAACATATGGAATAACTTTCTGAAAGTACTTTTATAGAAAATGTACAAGTAGACAATCCACCCAGATTTATTTATAAATTCTTTGCTAACGAAGTCCAATAATACTAAGTAATTCTATAATGAAGGCCAATATTCTAGAAAAAGACTACACTCTTGTAATTCTTTTGTCGACCTCACTATCTTTGCAACAAACCGCAATTGACTGTCAACCCGAGTTTAGAGAATTTGACTGTGACAAGAGTAATACAAAGCAAATGTGTACATTTTCCAATGAAGATTCAAGACAAATCCCATAAGAGAGACGGTAACTAGAGTACCAAAATTTTAAGGGTAAAAGAATTTAAAATTCAACCACAATATGACTCTTGCTTATATCTATGCTTCACATCTCCTGATAGTCATATAATAACAATTTAAAAGCAAATGCCTTTCCTCACATTACCATTACATAATGCACCAAATCCTAAATGATATTGGTTAAAGCAGATAATGGAATCCATGAGAAATGTTGGCATTTTAATGAAAAGAAATGTAATACACTAAGAAAGTCATTAGTAGAAATATTAAGCACGAAAAGAGAACTGTAAAATTTCATCAAAAAAGATTATCACTTTCAGTTATTGAAGGGAAAGGGAGGATATGTGGGACTTGAAATAGATCCCTGCTTTTCTTTCCCCCATTTTTCTTCCTCCTTTCCTTGGCATTATAGCAATCACATAAATTAATTCCACGCACATTTGACTGGATCTCTGATGCATGATTACCACACAAAAATCTAGTGTTGAAGAAAAATTTAATGAATTTCAATCTGAAAAAATTGGCTGCAATAAGCATTTCTTGCACAAAATTATTTCATATGAAAAAATTAGCAATATGAAGCACATAGAGTAATTTCCAACATTTCACCTTTACATTTGATATGTCAGGTGTATCTGGTGTTTGCACAGGATAGAACTTGTAAAACCTCATATTTTCATACGCCTTTTTGGTTTCCTCACTCATTGCTTCCAAGGTCTTTTTCCTGGATTCCCTTGCCTGCACAAAATGAAAATTAATTCAAAGCTGGCTTGCATATATCTCTTACCAACAGTCTTACGAAAGAAAACAACACAATATGTGGGAGTGCATAATACCTCACGGTTAGCTTTCTTTGCTTCTCGAACTTTCTCCTTGACAAACTCCTGACAATGGGGGGAACAAGAATTGGGCTCAATATTAGTGAAATAAGAGAACCTAAAAAAAATTTGAAGACATTCAATAAAATTCACCTTGAAGGCATCCTTTTGGTCTGGAGATAATTCCTCTTCCTCAATCAGCTTATCAGTGAACTCCTGCAGGTTGATAGAAAATTTCAGCACAACTTAATTGTTTTCCTTTTATTTGTCATTTTTCCTCTTCAAGATAAGTTGAAAATGGTTAGAAAGCAGCTTTAACATAATTCGGCAATGGCAGGGTAGAATATATTCACCCTAAATTTTTCAAAATTCACAGATTCAACTAATTCACGTTAAATTTTAAAACAAGTTTGCAGAAAAATACAACATCTCCCTACTAAGATGAGAAACGATCAATAGCAAAAAGATTCCATAAAACTGAATGGTGGATTATGAACGTCTATACAGGCATCTGCTTAAACCAACTCTGTCACGACATGAAGTACAATCGTAGTTGCATTTCAATACTTTTTATATGGTTTAATGACATCAAAAGCCTGACAAAGTAACTTCAGGATAGAATCCCTTCAGATTAAAGTAACATCAATCTTGTACCTCAAGCTCATCTAACTCCCAATCAAATTCACAGAAAACCTGCATGTGCCAAGAAATTATAATGTCAATTTAGATATTTGTCAAAAGAAAGCTTCCCAAAAAATTCAGATCCAAATCCAAATATTTTGGTTCCCATCAGTTCTATTTTGCATACCGGCTTTGGTTCTGCTGGAAAAATTATCTGGACCTCAGTGCTTTGTTCAAGCTCATCTTGCTTAAAGGGGTGATAGAAATCTGTCAAAAAGAAAGCAAGCATGTCATAAACCTGATACAGCATAACTTGCTCAGGCAATAGCATATGCTCAAATGCTTGCTTGTTGCTTTTTGCAATTGCCTTTCCAATATTTAGAGCTTCGCAAACCATGAAATCTAGATTTTTAGCTTTACCCTAACAACGGTTTCTCAAAAGCAATTTAAAAATAAATAATAAATAAATTCACTTTTGAAAAGTGACTTAACTTAATCCCGGATGAAGCCTAAGCATTCACGAATGCAACATTGCCCTCTTAATAACAACCATACCTAGTTCAGATATTTTTTATGTTCGTTTTTCTATAAGACAGAAGTTAATGCAAAGGAGTTGACATGAAATGCGGCAATCTAACCAAGTGAAAATTGCTTCTAAACTCACATGGCAGGCAGTATTCATATTTCTTAATACGGTCTATCTTCAAATGTCTCAAAGCAGTCCTGCAGAAAATCATGTGCAGACAGATAATCAAATAAGGAGCACATCCAAAGTAATTGATGGTGCAACATGCACCAAGGTGCAAAGGGCTGCTGGAGCCTAGGCGCTAGCCCCTAGGTGAAGGTGCAAAACTAAAAAAAAATTAAAATAAATTATATTTAAGATATCAAAAAAACAAGGGAAAATTAGAAAAACATGGAAAGAAACACACATAAATCAGAAAAAAAAAAATAGAAAGCAAATAAAAGAAGAGAAATTGACAGAGGCATATCTGAAAGGCGTAAAGACTAGACTGCAGGAGGTGCGTGCTAGATGGAGTGGAGGTTGGATCACAAAGCACATCACTGGTTTTTTTGTTGCATTTTGTTTCTTTTATTTATTTATTCTATGTAAGAAGACGATAGCTGGACAGCTTTATATTGAAAGAAAACACTAGGTGACGTATTCAGGAAAACGAAAATAGAAAGGTGCGCTTAGGCGCAAAAAAAGCACGCGCCTCTACTCAGAAGCGATAGCTTGAGTGAAGTAAGGAGAGCATGAGGTGTGCCTTTAATAACTATGAGCACTTCCAAATGCGCATCATATTATCAGTGCCAAAGAACATTGTCAACAAATCGTGCTGAACCATAAATCATATGCCTATGAGGTACTCATATTACTCGTGCTGCATTGCATATTCAACACCAAATTATGTAAAAAAAATGGGAAAAAGATCAATAAAATTAAAGCCAGTTTTTATTGAAACAAATAACAAGAAAATGAGAAAAGAAAAATGCACAACAGAAAACTAATGCCTCAGTGTTTTTTGTGAACAACATAGCTGAAATAGTAAAATTGAAAACAACATTGTGGTGACTGGTGACCCAAATACTACAAATCAAACTGCTAATAGATAAACAAGCCACAAACTAGTTATCCTCCAATTGTTAGGAATAAGGTGATAGTTCTAATGCAATAGGAAATTTAATAATCATTCTCAACTAACTATAAATTTTGATACATTAGTTCTTGTGTTATTTTTGCTCTACTTGGCAGATAACAATGACATCTTATTAGTGAAAAGTATGGTATTATTGTGGATTACAACCACAATTAAAATCCTTCCATTCAACAACAACAACCACCACCGAGCCTTAGTCCCAAACTAGTTAGGGTCGGCTATATGATCAGGTTAAAGTCAATGCAAAACAAAAGGGCAGTAAGGATAAGCATAATTAGAAGTCCATATATTGCTTTCCCATTTATGATTTAATGGGATAAACAACATTTAAAAAATAAAAAAAATAGTTCCCTTTTAATTGTGATGCAACTTCACTCCTAAATAAGAAGTTAATATAACATAGAAAGTGATGCCTGATGAATTGAAGGTACAAAACTGGATTCTTTTAACAGTTCATCAAAATTTGTCCTTTAGTTATCTTCAAACCACATAAGCCAAATCCTCCCTGCACATTAATAGGAACACCAAGCATTTTTCACAAAGCCACTCACGATATCTATAGCACAGACCTACAATCATATAAAGCAAAACCTAACGTTGCAAAATTTAATTATTCCCAACTGTTCTGATATTATAGCTGCAAATACAAGAAGTTTAGTGCGAGAATTCTAATTTATTGGCAAAGAGGCGAAGAAATAAATTCATCATGCTGATGTAAACCTTAAAACTATTTGTGCAAAACAATAATTTAAGCATTTGAAATCACCACTATATGAAAACTAAGAACACTGACTTGTAAATCACCACTATATGAAAATTAAGAAATCACCACTACATGTCCCTGTATACAGCTTAAAAAAATTGCAAATTACCAACAATGTCATAAGAAAACAAACTTTATCAATTTTAGAAAATATCGGAGCTGATTTGGAATCTCCTGAGATCCAACATTTAAAAAGTTCCACAAAAGAAGAAAGAAATGAGAAGAAAAGAGATCATTCAGCAAGGAAGAGCAGTACCTCCTTTGAGTGCAGCTCAAAATAAAAATTTGAGACTTCAGTCTATCAACCTGACTATCTCTGTAGAAGGATTAACAAAGATATGATATGAAAAGAGGTTCCAAGTTAACTAGATAAACATCCCATTAAATCAAGAGTGTGGTAAGAAACCTATTCTCCAGGGGAATGTACGGTACCCAATCCATTTTCATTTGTTTCATGGGTACAATTTCTTCGGCCTCCCTCTGAACTGAGTTAATTCCAATCTTATCAGAAGGAGGGAATGGAGATACAACCTGGAAAAAAACAGAAAATTCAAAATTAAACGAAATCAACAGCAAAAAAATTTTTGAAATGTCAATGCAAATCAAAAGAAACCACTCAATGAACTTACAGCCACCACTGCAGGAATGCAAACTACTTTATCTTCACCCTTTAAAGACACCAATTGAGCTGCAAAGTATAAGTAAAAAAAAAGAATTCAATGAGAAAGGGACAAGAAGAGCAATTGGGAAGGTATGTGTGGATTTGTTTGGAGGGAGAGTGCAGAATCAATTTAAGGCAGAGATATGCAACATCTAGTACTCTGACAACTACAGGGTAAATAAAAGACTAGGTGCAGAATTTGTTACAAGCTTTATAACAAGAAAATTGCATAAAGTTAACAAGTTACTTACGCTCTGTACAACCAAATAGGTATACTTTCTTTCCATGCAGAACTCCACCCTCTTCAAATGCATCCTGACCAGTGACAAAAATAATTTCAGCATGAAGCAACCACACCTATTATTTACATAATAAGAGTGGAGCGAAGGTCAAACCAAAGGAAAAAAAAAAGAAAGCATAGATGATCTTATGACTTACTTCCAAGTTGGAGAAATTCCAGTTGAACTGATAGAGAGAATCCAATTGATCCCACTGAACAAAAGTATGGTACCATGTAAGTAGCAAATTGAAAAAAAAAAATGGAAAGGAACAAACTAGTTATATAAAGGAACATGAAAAAATCGAAATTCCAATATAACCTCTGTCCCAACAGGAAACGCTGCCTTCCATAAATCTTCCTGCAAAAAAACAATTTGACAATTTCTATTAGGAACATAAATAATATCGTAAAATTAATTTCTCCATCACAAATGCAACCAGTTATATTACCTTTAAAAACAAAAAGAGCACATACAAAATCCTACACAAACTTTCCAACTCGTCCAAATACTATAAAATATGCTTTAACCACACCATTGCTCACTAAAACATTGAAGCAAACTTCAAATTACAAATAAGACTTACTTAAAGATGTACAGCACAATAATACAATAGTTTTTTTAGTTCAGCTAACTTAGAACGCAAGTTGAACAACTGCAACATCTAGCAGCTTAAGGATTCTACTACGATTTTATCGACCAAACAGAAACTACATGTAACAAACAAATCTTCATCTATCTGTCCCCATTTGCATTCTCTGCATAGATTGGCCTTGAAACTAAATCAACTAAAAATGCACAAAAAAAAACTAAGGAAATCAGATAAATACTCAAAACAAAAACATAAAACAAGAATGCAAGTGGAAGATTATAAATTCTACCAAGTTCCGCTTATCTTCAAAGTATTCGGGTTCGGATTGCGGTTTGGATGCATTGACCCGCTTAGCTCGAGTAGGAGCTTTGGTAGATTCGTGCTTGTGATTCTCTTGTGAAGAAGAAGAGGCTTTAGGTTCTTCTTCTTTGTCTTTTTGAACCCTCTTTCTCTTAGCTCCCTTCCTCATTTTTTGCGTAGAAATAGAAATGAGAGGGAAATTACTGTTTGGTAGAGAAGAAAATCTACAGAGAGAGAGGAATAGGGTTTGGAGCTTGGATCGAAGGCGGTGGATCCGGATTCGAATTGTAGAGATGGAGAGAGAAAAAAAATTGACGGTGTTTTATATAGAGAGAGAAGCGGTAGATGTTTCGGATTTTTTAAGCGTGATTTCGACGCGGGGTAGGGTTATTACTAGAAATTGGACAGAGAGATACGTATAGAGAGGCGCACATTTTGAAATTGAAACTTCAGCGTTTGAACGGCCAGTTAGCGTACGGACAACGGCAAAAAGTAATAAAACAAAACGGCAGCGCATCGTATTGTTCCTGTTGGGGCGCCGAGCATTTGCAGAATTGAATTTTCCCGTTTAGCAAACGAGATTTCAAAAAAAAATTAATATAATATATTAATATATACAAAAAATGTTTTTATAGAATAAAATAATATATTTCTCAAAAAATATAATATATTTTTTTATACACTAAAAAATGCATTAAAATAATATACAAATTTATTCTGCATTTCTATGTATATTTACTCCAATTAATTTTTTTAATATCTAAACCAAACTAAACTAATCATTAAAATTAAATGTGCAATTAGTTTTAGGAGGAGTATTCAGTTTTATTCGATGAAACAAATTAATTCATTTCAATTTGACCAGACTTGTCTAAACGGTGACCGAACCCGCGTTGAAAAGTTTAAAAATTGGTTCACTACTGACCCAAATTGATTGTACAGGCGGCTAGAAATGAAGTGAATTCGATCATTTATTACCGACCATAATTATTCAAAGGATTGCAGGTATCAAGAATGCTATTTTATCTTATCAGGATGATGCTTGTTATTGGGGTTTTTCTTCCAATGGCATATTTTCTATTAAAACAGCTTATGCGGCTCTTACTCGCATGATTGGGTTGATAGAGAGGCAATTTGGAGGGTGTTCGGAAGTGGAGAGGTCTAGAAAGAATCCGTGTTTTTTTATGGTTAGCTATTCATCAGCGATTGCTCACAAATTTAGAAAGAGCAAGACGCCATATTGCAGGTGCTAGTGATTGCCCGATTTGTTTAGTTGCTACGGAATCCATCCTACATGTCCTTCATGACTGTACGATGGTTAGGAATATTTGGCTTCAGTTTGTTCCTCCCTCTATATCCAGCTCATTTTTTAGTCCAACGGATGTGGTTTCTTGGATGTCCTTTAATTTACATCAGCAACTGGATATTAATGGTGTCGGTTGGAACATTCTCTTTGTCATGACGGCATGGATGGCCTGGAAGTGGCAAAATCATGTTATTTTTAATGATTATTTCGACAGACCTACATACCAAGTTAGTTATATCTTAACCTTGGCCAAGGAGATCAATAGGGTTAGTGTTGAGGATATCGCTTCTATTAATTCCAATAGAGTTGACAGATTAATTGGTTGGAATCACCTTCCGATGACTGGTGTAAATTAAATTCTTATGGTTCTTTTATTCAAGGTAGTGGTCAAGCTATTGGCGGAGGGTTAATTAGAGGACTTGCAAATAACTGGATTAAAGGTTTTACAATAAATTTAGGGCAGTGTTTCATTTTGACTGCTGAGTTGTGGGCTTTATTCTTTAGCCTGTCCATAGTATGGGGCGCTAATATCAGGCAGTTGGTGGCTGAGATGGATAATTTGTAAGTGGTTTGGATGGTTACCATTGATATTGCTCCTTCTAGTGATGTTGCTAACTTGATATGGAGTATTAAAGACTTGATGAGTAGATAATGGAATGTTAAGGTGGTGCATATCTACAGGGAAGGCAATGCATGTGCTGATTGATTGACCCATTATGGGTTGAGATTTGACTTGGGGATGATTTTGTTAGAACATCCTCCTCAAGGCCTGACCAATTTGATTGGTCATGACATGTGTAGGGTTGCCTATCTTAGGAATGTCTTGATGCAAGTTTGTTTTTGACCTTTTTATTCCACAAAAAGAAAAGGTTCGCTATTGATCCAAATTGTTTCGGATTTAATTATATTATTTTGAATGAAATCACCTATTTTAGACATAAAAAATTGATTTTGTTGCTTAACTATGTGTAAAATCGAACTAAAAAAAAACCAAATGGTTGACTCATGATCAATAACCGAATCCTAAACAAATCAACCAAAATGAATTGGTCAGATTTAATTTTCATTCCACATCTAAATATTGTTGACTCCTATTTGGTTTAACTTTTATGCAAATCATATTTTCAAGTAAAAATTTTACAAGATAACGTTTAGTTCGATTTGTCAGTTAAAAATCTACTCTTTTTTTTACATGAGAAGGAAATATCATTAGAATCAAAGTAGCAACAATAAGTTGCAGCATCCTCCAAAAAAGGAGCAACGTTCCAAACACAAAAATCATCAAAATTACATGTTTTTCTAGTAAAACAGTGAGCTGACAAATTTGCCTTCCTCTTTATTCATGAGACGACAACATTTCATACCTGATGTAGAAACCATTTCACATAAAAAACAATCTTCCCCAATCTGACATATTAACGTGCAGATTGTTAACAACAGTAGCAACTTGAAGATTATCCACTTCTAGTATAATAAGTCCCCATTGCTGCTAAGAGAACCATCTAACAACCTCTTGCAAAGTTGTTGTTTCTCCTATTAAATGAGACACTAGGCCGGCAAAATGATCAGAAATTGTTGTGAGAAAAGCCCTAGTGTGATTACGAAATATAGCTGCAAAAGAGAACCAATGACTATCCAAAAAAAGAGCAGCATCTATATTGCCTTTAATAACACCTTCAGGTGGCGCACACTAAGTATCACCAACTACAGAGGCAATTGAAGCCATAGGCAGACCAAAATGCTTAAATGAAGCAACAACATTCTGCCATTCCGTTAGATATCGAGAAACAAAAGTAGACACAGAATAAGGAGAATGTCTAACTGATTGCCATACCAAAGAATTACGAGCATTCCAAATATTTCAAGCCAAGATTGCAAATCATTCAAGCCTAGCATTCACCAAACCCAATAATGCCTCAAAGACTAAAGCAGGACTAGTATCCTTGTGGCACAATAATATTAGATTGCAATAACCAAAAATTACTGGCAAAACTGCAATAGAGTAAGGCATGGCATAAAGTCTCATTGTCGTCGCAAAAAAGACATGATGGCAAAATATGCAATCCTTTATTGATCAATCTTGTATTGGTCGAGATAATATTCCTGCAAGCACGCCATAGAAACACAGAGACTTTTGCCAGTATTTTTAAATTCCACAAACGCCTCCATACAGGGCTCACCAAGAGATTAGCTTGCTGCAAGGCAACATTTATAATACGATGGTAACCTAATTTCACTGTGTAACTACCATGATTTGTCTAGTGCCACACTAATCTATCGGGCGCATGTCGATGAAAGATAGGCATAGACAAAATCTTAATCGCCTCATTTGGATGGAATAGACCATGCACCAAAGGCTCGTTCCAATGACCTATATTCAACTTCAAATCAGCAATTGTTAGATCATCAAAGCCAGGGATCATAGGAGGTGAAGCCAAAAAAGAATTATCATCAACTATCCATGCATCTCGCCATACATTAACATAAGATCCCAAACCAATTTGCCATCGAACACCATGCCTTAACACCTCTATAGCCTTGACAAAACCCTTCCATACGAAACTAGAATTTCGACATTCAGTTGCATCCATGAAATCCACCCGCAGAAAATATCTAGCTTTGGTAACAGAATAAAGAAGGGTAGCTGAAGATGTAAGTAACCTCCAACCATGTTTAGCTAAGAGAGTTAAACAAAGGCACGCAAATGTCGAAAGCCAAGGCCACCAGATTCCTTACTAGAATACATATTATTCCATGAAAGCCAATGTATAGGCGAGTAGTATCCGGCTTTGAATCCCACCAGAAAGAGTTCATCATTTTCTATAACTCATCAGATAAAATCATGGAAAGGAGAAAGACACTCATAGAATAAGCCGACAAAGCTTGTGTCACTGCCTTGAGAAGAACGACTTTATCACCACAAGAGAGTAGTTTTTGCAATAAGAACTTTTTTTTAACTAAAAAAATCTACCTAAATTATTATAAGTAATATATCCTTATTTATCATTATTGATTTTATAAATCAATTCTATTTATTTTTGGACATATTTCTCCCATCGTTTGAAAATTGTGCATATTAAAAACATGTTTACAATATAAAAGTTTTTGCTAAAAAATTTAAACACGTAATTAAGAATCAATAATAAATTCACTTCCTACCTAGCAAATCAATTTAAAAAAATATAAATAAAAATTATAATTATCTATATGTATATTTTTATGATTGTGGATTTCAAATTTAATGAAAGGAAAATGAGGTATGAATAATCTAATAATTATCTTTAACAATTACTTATAAATATATATTATTAATTAACTATTGAATAACAGATAAATGAACTATCCAATAAAAAATTTTCAAAAAAATGAGGTAATTAATTTTAAAGATATAAAATAAAAAATGAAATAGAAATAGAATAGAATATATTAAGAAATGAGAGCTCCAACTCGATGTTTTAAAACTTTATACAAATATTAACTAGATATTCCAATCAAGTATTACATATATTTTTTATAATTAAAAATTATATTTTTTTTTATTTTCCTTATATCTCTTATAGTTAACATATTTTAGATTATAATAAAATATTATATATATATAAGATTAAAATTTTTAATTGGTCATTTAAAATCATCATTCAAATTACAATCAAGTACAGTATAATTTTTTTTAAGTTTTGAATTTTTAATTTTTTTTTAATTTTCCTTATCTCTCCTAATCAAAATATTTTAAACTAAAAGTGCATATATATATATATAATTTTAATAATTTTCCTTTTCCTTATGCTTTTCTAATTAAAATCATTTAAATTATAATCAAATATTATATATATATTTTTAAATTAAGATTTTTGAACTAGTCATGTCTGATAATATTTAAATTTTATTAAGAATATTTTAGAAAATTCATTATTCCCCATTCCATGTATAATATAGATATATAATTTGTATATTTTATATTTTTTGTTAAGATCAACTCTAAATGGATAGATCTAATATTATATTTTTTTAATTTTAGTTTCATTATTAAAAGGAATGTGAATTCATTTGATTCATTAAAAGATTAACGAACTCTATTAGCCATTTATAATAAAGTTCTATGTTTAATTTATATCTTTATTTGTAATTCTTAATATTATTATTAATGAATTACAATTTAAAAAAATATAATTTATATAACATTATTTTATTTTGGTATATGATTATTTGAAATAAATTTAAATTTAAATTTGATATCCAAATAATGGTAAATGAAGAGTATCTATAATGTCAAATTTTATATAATTAATAATTTCAACTATATCATAATTTAATTTCATCCAATCCTCTGGAGGTCTCATCTAAGTCACACAAACCTGCCTACCAACCCTAGCTGAAGCCACAACAAAAGTAGAAAATTTCACAATATGCAAAGCTGCTTAAAAAAACACAACTATTCAAAGTAGAAAAAGCAACATATTCATATTTGAAAAACATACAAGTTTCATACTTTCTAAACCCACCAAATAGCAACTAAAAACTAATGTGGCAGAAAATATCAAAAGGACTAGACAAGTGACAAACTAAATTATATCGCGATCACAAATAATATCATCCATCAAAAAAATTAGGAGGCAAACTCTATTGCTGCCTTCCAAACTCACAACACAACACAATCACAAAAAAGATGCAAAAGAGACTCCTCCCCCATAGAACATAAGCATCATGAACTAGAAGTAGTCATACCTCTCTGGAACCAAAAAGAATTAGTAGGCAACCGTCGATGCAGAATCAACCAAATGAAGTGTCTCAATTTAGACAAACCATTAACATTACATATCTATGAAAATGAAACAAAATCAACACCAACGTATCCCTCATCTGTCAATAAAATCAAAGACAAATAAGCTACTCTAATAGAAAACTCGTTATTAGGAGAAAAATTTCACAAAACAAAATCCTAAATAGAAGCGACCAAAGGAAGAGAAATTGCACATGTTAAACACTTATTATCATCAAGAACACAAGTTCATAGCAAGAAAAATCCCATGAACCAATATGAATAAGATCTCCCACCCGAAGATGCTCCTCACCCCAGTAATAAGCTCTAATAGATCAAGCGAAGGACCCATGAATAACCAATAATCATACCAAAATTTGATGTCTACCATCGCCAACCTACCAAGATACATGAGACTAAAGATGCTGGAAACTATGAAAAATCTCGTTCCAAGTACTATAATCAGAACTCCTTAAGACTGGAGGAAAAGAATAACCATAACAATATTTAATCGGTATTGGTTTTTTAACTTAATTTACATTATTTTTTTATTTTTTAATAATTTTATATTTATGATCATTTATAATAATAATATCTAATTAAATACATAAATTGAAAATTCATTCTTTAGCTAGAATTCTGGATGTGAAGTATCTTTAAAAATTAAATAGAAAATGATTTACTCCTTTGTAGGTTTATCCGACGCGAATCCAAGTTAATCGAACTAGCATGTTTCAAATACCAAATAGTTTCAAAAAAAAATTTGCATATGAATGTTAATATTGTTTTAATAAAAGAAATGTCATGCATCCTTTCCTCAATAACTCTAATATTTATGCATTTTACCACTTCCACGTATTTATTGTTCTTCTTTCTCTGCTGTAGTTCAATTTATGTATGAAATTTAAAATTTAAAATTTTTTTTAATATTAAGATATTAGATTTGAATTTAGATCTATTGTTAAATCGTACGTATATAAATATTTAAGCAAGAAGTAACCTGTAATTTGGCTGTGAAGCAATTTGTAATTATGTAAAGAGGCTTAATATTAGGAGATTATGCTTCCTCATATCTCTTCCTCAATCTCTCTCACACAACAACCATATTATATTTGCCTTCTTCTCAACAAGGAGAGAGTTAATGCTATTTTCAAAATAACTATTGATTTGGTTAATATTATCGTCATTTTGAATCATCAATACATTTATTATTAAACTATATTTTGGTGTGCAAATTTTAAAGTTATCTATGTATAAAAAGATTTTTGCATAAAATCAATTTATTACAAATCCTACGTAAATTAGTTATGGAGGAAGAGCTTTTGCAAATTACTCACCCTTCAAAATGGTACTCAAGGCACAATGGCACATGACAGAATATCTATCTAGAGTGATTACTTGTTTTTTTTTTTTTTTAAATTCATTGAAAGTGTCAATAGTCCGAAATAATATGATGGGTAAAACTTCTTAAAGTCAAAATGATTCAAACTTGAAACTTCTAATTTCTCGTACAAGTGAAAAGACCTCAAACCACATATGATTTTTAGATAATATATTATAAAGCGATTACTTGTTTTATTTTTTTTTATTATCTTTTTTTTCTATCTTAATACTGGGATTGTATTTATTTCATTATGGAAAATACTTAGATTAGATCCACAGCCTTATCTACTAACTAAACTAATAAAATTATTTATCTTTTTAATATTATTTATATTTTTTTTTCAATAAAAAATATCTCATTTTAATAAAAATTTATATTTTAATTGCTTTAGGTAGGTTATAGACTTGATCTTGATAAACTTCCCCACTTGTTGATAGATGAATAACAAAATTGAAACGGTCTAGACGAAAAGAAAATTTATTTTTTTCAATTGCTAAAACATAAAATTCGATTTTGACTGTGAATTCAAATTATTTGGTAATCGAAGTAAACATTCTTAGTTAATTAGGCTATATATATATATATATATATATATATAATTTTTTATTACGAATTTGATAAATGATACATTTTGAAGTAACTTTGATTGATAATACAACATTATAATTATATTTTATCATTTACATATTTATATATTTTATAAAAGTACTAAATTGACTCCCAGGTGGCTAATGATTTGCAAATAGTGTTGGGATAACATCGCCACGTGTTCTTGCACATCAGCTTTAGAATTAAAAAAACGGAATATTACATATTTATGTTTGACCATATATTTTATAATCAATAACGTCAATATCACAGTGTTTCTTAAAAAGCTAAATAAATTAAAATATTTCAAACTTTACAGGTAATTTAATTACATCATAAATCTAACTTTTTTTTTATAGTAATGCGAATTTCAATTTTAGTTATAATAGCATTATAATTTTAAATTGTATTCAATTTAATTAATAAAATATTAATTTTTTTTACTTATACTCTCTTTTCTTATCATGTTAATGAAAAATTCACTATTTAACAATACCTTAACTAATTATTTTGGTTAGAAATTTAAATTCATAAACAGGTAAATAAAATAATAAATTTTAGTTTGTTAAAAGCATAAAATATTAGTTTAAATTTTTATTTTTGTCATTTTTTAAGTGTAGAATTTTGTTTATACTCAAATTAAATTTTTTATAAAAACCTATAATACTAAAACCTAACACCAACAATTAGTAATTAAATTGAAACTCTGTTACTTATTATGTATATTTTATTTTTTTCTGCAACTAAATTCTTCTCTGTTATTGAAACTCATAATGTATAATGCAATAGTTAAAATATTTAAAAATTTTATATATAGATATAGATGGATAATGATTATATTTCAAAATTTAAGTTGAGTAGTTTGTAAGCATTTAAGTTTCAAATATTATCATGATTATTAAATATATATATTAATTAATTATTATTTAAAAACATTTAGAAAGATTATCCAATGATAATAAAATGCTGAAAAAAGGAAAAAAATTATAAATTATAAAAAAAAGAGAAAAGGAAAAGCCTAAAGAACAGAATGTCAGTCAACTTTGTAGAGTTTTTCATTGCTTTAGAATTATATATATATATTGTGTATAATTTGAAATTAGAGTGCTATTGCAATTAAAATGAAATTTTATGGTACTAAAAGACGCAAGTTAGATTTATGGTATAATTAAAATTACCCGCAAAATTTAGGGTACTTTTAACTATTTAACATTTTTTAAAATATAATAGAACATGTAAGAACATAAAAATAGTAGAGAGAAAGTTTCAATTTTCCTTAAAAATGTAAAATTTGTATAATAACCAAATATGAAAATATTATTTACCAAATAGCTTTCTTCCTGTTCCTAAGATTCCCACCACCATCTGGTTTTTTTATACTTTATATTATATTACCATAAAAAAATATGATGTAATGCACATGCTAAGGCGATTAAGCACCAGACATAAAACAATTCCCATGTAATGTTAGCTTTATTGATGAAGATGCCATGTGCAAAGTGCTAATTTAACGGTGGGGTGTACGTGCACCACATGAATCAATATGTTTGGTTCAAAAATATTTAATAGTCACCCAGAGTGTCTTCACCACTCATTGGGAAACTTTACCCAATGCCATACCTAAAAGTATCAAAATTCAAAATATATATATATATATATATATATGAGGATCACAGATAATTGTTAAATGCTGACATGACCTCTATTTTGAAAAATAAAACTCTTTGTGGTTTAAGCATTTCTTGCATTCGGTAATAATTTTTTAAATAATTTTTAAAATTTTAATTAGTAAAAAAGATGAACATTATTTATTCGATAACATAATATTTAGACTAACTTTTAGAGGTTAGGGTAATTTTTTCTGAAAAGTTAATTCATATAATATTTAATTTTTAGCATTTCATAAAACGTTACTCAATTAGCTAACAGTTAAACGCCACTAAAATAACTAACAGTTATTAAAACAATTAATTTTGCTGAATAGACCCTAACTTGGTCAGGAAGAATTGAAGATTTTATAGAGAAAATGTCTTCATTGCCCGTCTAATTTATGAATGTAAACATAATAACTTTTTAAAAATCACTCTAATGCTTTTAAACACAATGTCTCTTGATATTCTCTTATAATTTTTATGGATTTTAAACACAAAATAGTTCTTTAAAAATTAGCTCTCTCTAATTTATGAATTGTATGATTTTTCAACCCAATAGTTTCTTTTTGTTAATTTTATTGTTTTTTAATGAGTCTTATAGCTCTTAAATATTGTTCTTCATGTTCTAATTATTTTTTTTTTCTCGAAAAAAATATTATCTCACGACAGACCCTTGGTTTCATTAATATTATAAAGACATTTTTTATAATGAATATTGTTTTCTCTCTCTTCGGCCATCTTCTTCTTCTTTTTATCCTCTAATTTATGTATATTTGATTTTTTTTATTTGCCTGTTGCTCTTTTTTATTTTTGCAGTTTTGAGCATTTCATTTTCTACTTTAAATTCATGTAATTTTCTTGAATAATAATGAATATTGAAAAAAAAATAAATCTGTGTGTATATATATATGTAAAGAGTGATGTTGGAGCTCTTGGACTAGTAGAAGAGACTTTTGCTATATATGGTAGAGTGGTGCTGGTGAAGCGGCGGTGGAGGCCGATGTATTTTTACTGCAAATCTCTATTGCGATAATGGTGAGGACATGAGGAAGAGAGTTTTAAGTCTAAAGTTCTATAGTTATGAAATATATACGAAGATATTTCTGTCCTTATATATTGATTTAACGGTTAAATGTGAGTGTTAATTAGACTAAAATTCAGAGACTTCATTATTGCTTTTTGGCAAATGAAATCCTCAAGTGTTAATTAGACCAAAACTTAGCCCTCTTATTATTTTTTTCCCTTTACATTATCCGGACATTAAAAATCTGACCTTCGGGAAGCAGATCAATCATGGATCAGTGAGAAATTACCAAATTTTAATCTTGTGCCCTACGAACGCTCCTGATTCAACTTCACCGTCCACCACGCTATACTGAATCACCACCCACCTTCCCTCGTTGACTCGTCTAGAGTACGACTTCTTCTACAACGACTCCGTTCATCTTCCTTTGAAAAAAACCTTTACACACTCAACGATTTTCTTCTATGGCGGCTTTTTGTTCAGTCCCTAATTTTCCTCTCTCTCTCTAAAATCTTTCACTATTCTCTACAACCTATCTCCAAAATGAACCCAACCTTACAGGCAGTCCTTGCTGCCGCCGCCAGTTTCTTCTTAATAACACTTGTCTTCGCGTTCATCTGGCTCGTTTGCAAATCCTCTAAAACTCGCTATCGACGCCAAGACCACCGTCACAACCACCAAACCCGCGGCTGGACCGGTAACCGAACAGTACCTAATAATACGCAACTATCCTCCATAACCATTGATGAAAGCGCCACCTTTGACCCAAGTCTGAACCGGATCTCCATGGAGGAGCTCAAAATCGCTACAAAGAACTTCTCCGCCGACTTGATCATCGGCGACGGCAGTTTCGGCTTCGTCTACAAAGCTACGCTCTCCGACGGCGTTACTGTCGCCATCAAAAAGCTTGACCCCGACGCTTTTCAAGGTTTTCGGGAGTTTCGGGCGGAGATGGAAACCTTAGGTAAGCTCCGACACCGAAATATCGTGCGAATTTTAGGGTACTGTGTTTCCGGTGTTGATAGGGTATTAATCTACGAGTTCATTGAGAGAGGTAACCTTGATATGTGGCTACACGACACATCACCGGATAACGAACAGTTCCCAAGGCCACCGTTGTCTTGGGGAGCAAGGATTAAGGTAGTGAAAGGCGTGGCCAATGGACTTGCATATTTGCATCAACTTGAAACTCCAATCATACACAGAGACATCAAGGCCAGTAATGTGCTATTGGATTTGGACTTCGTGGCCCATATTGCAGATTTTGGGCTTGCACGTGCAATCGACGGATCACATTCACACGTGTCAACACAGGTGGCCGGAACGATGGGATACATGCCGCCGGAGTACAAGGAAGGGGTAACAATTGCAACGCTTAAAGCAGATGTGTATAGTTTTGGAATTTTAATGATTGAGATTGCAACTGGGGAAAGGCCGAATTTGCCCATGGTTTTGGAAGGGAAGGAGGTAGGGTTGATTATATGGGCAAGGAAAATGTTGGAGCAAAATAAACATATGGAAATGTTAGATTCAAAAATGGCAAAGGAAGAGTTAAGTGAAGATGAAGTGAAGGACTATTTTACAATTGCCTCAATGTGTACTAGTGAAGTAATGATGGATAGGCCTTTTATAACTGAAGTTGTTGATTGGTTGAATCGGCTTTATAACTGAGTAGATGGTTTGCTACCAAAATGTAAATAGCTTTTGTAGTGTATATTGTCAGGCCCCTAAGCAAAGATTCTGGTGCCCAGTAAGAGCTCCACGAGTTATGAGAGCATCATAAGTTTATGGAATCTCACATCAGATAAATTCATGTGGAATTTTGAACTCGTGATTATAAAATCTCACATCGAGTAAATTTAGATGGAATCTTAAATTCGTAAGAGTGGACGTTACATACCCCAATAGACTAGTTGTTTGAGAGGGTAATGATCTCCTAACAATATGGATTGTAAGGTGCACAAGTAAAAGGTTTCTTTAGCATAGATTTTTTGTAGAAACTATTGTTCGGAATTTAAAATAGTAGAGATTAATATTTGCAAAGTTATTAAAAATAATGTTTGTTTTATTTTGAAATTTGCACAGTTCATATTGTTCTATTGTTGTCTTTTAATCAGGTGATAATTGTAATTTATGGAGCTTTTCTGCTCAAAGTACTTAAACTATGTAAATGGTTAAAAGGTCCTACATGACCAATTTTGGAATTTGATGTTGTTGTGAAAATGGAATGTTTTTGTGTTAGTTAATTATAGTGTGTGTTACTGTTAACTATTTCTCTCATATAACACCAACGGCCGAGGTCGGGATTAGAGATAGGGGATTAGAGATAGGGCGGTTAATTTCATCCGTTATGATAAATTCATATTGAAATTGACCTAATGAAAAAAAAGGTTGAGACTATACACATCATGCTATTGTAATATTTCTTTTTTTTAGTTTTAACCATATGTATCCCGAGCTCACTGGTTAGAATTAAATTTTGCTCACACTGGGTCAGCCAAGAAGGGATAAAATAATTCCAGTGAATATCTGCTTCATCCATGAGGATCGAACTCTCGACCTCACTTAAGGGAGAAGCATATGCCACCACCGCTTGATCACACCACTACCACCACCGCTGCACCACCTCAACCACCACCATTGATCTACCATCACCATCGCTCCAATAACCTCACCACCACCAAAACAATTGCCGCTCCACCACCCTCTCCACCACCACTGCTCCACTCTCAACATCATCGCCGCCACTACCCCACCAACACCATCCTCACCACCACTATTATCACCATCACTACCCTCCTCAACCACTCCACCACATATGTATTTAGATATTACATTTCACGTATGCATTTGAATATGTAAAAATAGTAAGTGCTAAAATCACTATTAGTAAATTCAATCCTAATAGTCGACTCAGTTGACAATATTCAACATATTAATATTGAGACGTTTTTCTCATTTATGAAATTTCTAATTATAACAATTTTCATTTTTTATTTTATGATTTATGAAAAATTTACTAATGGTATTATATTTGCTAAAATGCCACAAGTAAGTTTAAAATGGTTTAATAAAACTCATCTGAATTTAATTAAAATAATCAAGTTTGATTTATTCTCTTTTTTAACAAACTAGTAATAAATTGAAAATCAAAATAATAAATTTTTTAATTGAATATTGATATTGAGCTAATTACAAATAAAGCAATACGAAAATAATAAGATTTATACAAGGGTATAAAATTTATTATTCAAATAATATTGATTATTGTTTCTAAATCTGCATGAAAATTGTGAAATTTCTATTGTTTTAAAAAATAGACGGGCGATACCTAGAAGTGAGCAATTTATAACTCAATTATTATCAAATTTGTAGTAATTCACATCTTGTTGATGTTAGTTTCACATAAAAAATTTACTTATACCGAATATGTGATTTCACAAATAAATGATAAGTTATTATATCAAACCAAATTCTATAATTTATTATTTTCATATAAAAAAATAAAATATGAACGGAATGATTTCAAATTTATAGAATCTATATATATCTTTAATAGGGTTGTTATTATTATTTTCATCTGTCAAATATGAAAAAATTGTTTGAGGTGATGGTGGTGGTGGAGTGGTGTTTAAGGTGGTAGTAGTGGAGCGGTGAAGGAGTGATGGCGTTATATTTGGTGATGGTAGTATTTTAATTGCATTACATATTTACAAACAAACAAAAAAATGAAATGGTGATTACATTCCATAAATTTTCTCAATTAAATTGTCAAATATAGTAATGAAATTTTAATTACATTATATTTTATTATATTTTTTATTATATTATATCTTTGATTATATTGCTTGTATTATATTCAATTAAACATAGCCTTAAAGAATATAATAATTTTGTTACAATCATTATTTATTACACAAGAAAGTCTTATCTACCTTAACCAACTAAATATGGTTTAATTAATCTTCTTATTTATATGAAAAATGAGAGATATTAAGTTGAGATTTATATGAGTATGAGGTAAAAAGCTCAAATCATCTCGATTGTGTGAGTTTTTTTCAATTGGTGAATTAATGCGAGAGGCAAGAATTATCCCGGTTTTGTTATTTAAATTGATTTGATTCAAAATACTAGTACTCTCTAGTTTAAGATTTTTATTCCCTTTTGTTTTTTCTTTTTTAAACAAATCTAACTTGTTAATTAATTTAAAAAAGAATTCTTAAATCTAAATACATATACGAAGTTAATTAATCTAAAAAAATTAACAATTTATTATTATTTTATTTTTTTCTAATAAAAAGATATCGCAATTTATCTGTATTATTTTTTTATAGAAGATATATTTTTATGTATACCAAATGATTTTATGTTTTGTGGATTGATTTCAAAAATTAAATGCAAATAAATTCTTAAATTCGGGGCTCCATCTACAAAAGAGAAAGTTCAAAGTTTATAGTTAAGAATAAAGTCTAATTTGGCCTTAAACTTGTTTAACAAGATTAAAAACATCAGATTTGACTTTTTGGACTAATTTAACCCTTGAACTCGTATAAAATGATTAAAAATATATAATTTTACTTTTTAGGCCAATTTGACAATTGAATTTGTTTTAATTTTTATAAATAAATAATTGATTTAATTTAAAATGATTGACTTTTCATATCTTTTTATTCTATATTAAAAACACTCATATCAAATTTTTTAATAATTATAAATATAAATTTAAAATTCATAAAAATATTATTTTTTAAAATATAATAAATTTATTAACATGCATTATAATTTTAATTTATTTAATATGAAAATAATTTCATAAGCAATAACTCCGTAATAGAGATCAATTTAAAAATGTTCAAATTAATATATATATTTATAAACTCAAAACTATTGATCAAGGTAAAAAGTTTCATATATCATTTTTTCATATTTTATAATTAATTAATTTTTTAGTAAATTAGTCAGTTTCATCCTAAATATAGTTTTTATAAATGTTCATATAATGATTTTCAGGTTGTAAGTACAATGAAGAATTAAAAGTTAACTTGACTTAAAATATTAAATATTTTTTTAATAATTTTAAATAGGTTCATAGATTGAATTGACCTAAAAAGTAAAATTGAATCTTTTTAATCATTTTATACAAATTGAAGGGTAAATTAGCTCAAAAAGTCAAATTGATATTTTTAATCTACTAAATAAGTTCTTGAACTTTATTGCAGTTAATAAGGCCGTTTTTGTACTTTTCTATCTTCTTCCTCCTTTCCTCGTGCGCCTGTGCTGGAACTTCCACAGGCGGTGTCTCGTCCCGTTGGCACAACCCTAAAATGTGTGAATTTTTAATTACTGTATGGAGACCTAATTCAACTTAGGTGTTTTCTATTTCTCGTCTTCTTGAACATACTAAGTGAAGGATTTTATTTCATTTTACCTTTCCTTTTCCTGTTTCATCTGCTACTTGTATATAAAATTCAGATGGTATATGCTCTGTTCAATCCAAAAATCATTTTCCATTTCTTCATTTTTCCTGTTTTATCATATATGACATTTTTCTTTTTTTTGGCTTTAGGACTTGTGGATCGATGCACAGCAACAGTATGAGCACATTCAACAGAATGAGTTTTCACATAGAAAGTAAGTCTTCTCTTTTTTTTTTTTTTGTTCTTAAATGATGGTGGCAATCACTGAAATTTTTTCATTTGTTTGTTTTGGTAATTATTTCAGACATAGGAAGCAAAAGGAAGAGGACATTGTCATATGTGAATGCAGATTTGACGCCAGTGATCTTGAGAGTGCTTGTGGTGAGAGGTGCTTGAATGTTTTAACTAGCACAGAATGCACTCCTGGTTATTGCCGGTGTGGTATCTTTTGCAAGAATCAGGTTAACTGGCATATCTTTATTTGTGTTCATATATATATATATAAAAGATAATGCCAGGATCATAAGTAATTACTCTGTTTGGCACGTATATAATTTTGAATTCTTTGATTATATTTTTTATCCTGTCGTGGGATTTTGGTGTTTGACATGGTAAATGGATTTAAAGAATGCATATGTGCATATTTATGGACCTTCTTGCCTTCATTTTCTCAGAATTTGTAATAACCTTTTTTTATCATGTTAATTTCTTTATTTTGTAACTAAAGAATTGTTTAATTGTGAAGTTTATGTGAAATTATCTTTTTGAACCTCAAAGGAAGAGAAAAAAAATCTATGTTTGCAAACCACTTTATTGCAGAATCATATTGTTGAACATGCACATTCTCTCAGAAAACATGTTTTAATTGCCCTTTCAAGCAGATATTCTTTTTATTTTGTTTGATGAGTTGCTGATATATTTTCCTTGCATAATACAGACAATCCTAGCTTTATACTAAATCTTTCAAGTTATGTAGGCATTTGAGGTTCATATGACCGCTACTAACAGTTTAGCTCCGTCCCTGCACCCCCCCCCCCCCCCCCCTCCCCTTTTTCCGGTTGTTACAGAGATTTCAGAGATGTGAGTATGCTAAAACAAAGTTATTTAAAACTGAAGACCGTGGATGGGGTCTTCTTGCTGATGAGGAAATAAAGGTAAAACTGATCCCTTGGCATGAACGTTTGCAATTATATAGAACATCCATAGTTCAGTGGAATCTCTGGTAAGCTAGTCAATGTTAAGATGATTGACTATTATCTTTTGCAAGAACAACACTATAGACGGTTTATACTCTTTATCTTTTAGAAGCATAAAACATCATGAGAGGATGCTTAATGCATCTCTTGCCACCATTTAGCATTGGTGTGGCGTCTTTGACTGGCTCCTAATACTTGCCTTACTTAGCTGTTGTTATCAAATATGGAGTTGTTATGTTTATTGTTGATCTGAGTGAGCATTTCTTTCATAAATAGTGCAGGCTGGGCAGTTCATTATTGAGTACTGTGGAGAAGTAATATCATGGAAAGAAGCAAAGCGACGATCTCAAGCTTATGAAAATCAAGGTAAAATATAATTGGATGGTTTACAATTATATGTCTCTATTTCCTGTTTATGAAAAGCGGCTTTATTCTTTTGTGTGGCTTGATACAGGTCTCAAAGATGCATTTATCATATCACTCAACTCCTCTGAATCCATTGATGCCACGAGAAAAGGCAGCCTAGCTAGATTCATCAATCATTCATGGTGAGCCTCTTTAATCAGAAGTCATTGAAGCATTAGATACTTCCTTATGGGAATTTGCAGTTTCTTAGATACTTGTGCTTATCCAGTTTTGACATTGGCTTTTCACATATAAAATATTGTAGCCAGCCTAATTGTGAGACAAGAAAGTGGAATGTTTTGGGGGAAATAAGAGTTGGAATATTTGCAAAGCAGGATATTTCCGTTGGCACTGAACTGGGATATGATTACAATTTTGAATGGTATGGTGGTGCTAAGGTTCGTTGCCTCTGTCGTGCGGACAGCTGTTCTGGGTTTTTGGGGGCAAAATCTCGTGGTTTCCAGGTAAATTTTGAATGGTTATAGTACTTCTGGATCTTAATTTGAAGAAATGCAAAAAACGTGTTTGGCCAGTTTGCCAGTGTATTTCACTTGAAAATTACAGTTTTGAAAAAAACATTCAATTTTCTTTGGCTAGTAACCTAGTGGTTAACTACCTAACTTTTAATGCAGAAGGTTGAAGGTTTGGACCTTCCCCTTCCCTTTTAAGAATTTATGATCTGCAAAAAATTAAATGAATAAATAAAATAAAATTTAATTTTTTGAGGAATATTGTGACAGATGCATATGCTAATATCAATTTGAGACTTTCAGTTGTCTTTGTTTAGTTTTTATTTGGTTTGTTGCGACGATGGAGTTCTACTTATCTGTTCCTTCTTCCCGTCTGTTCGACAGGAGGATACTTATCTATGGGAAGATGACGATGATAGGTAATTTTTCTTTTTCTTTATTTTGCATAATGCAAAAGTTCTAATCTCTAATTATTTAATTTCATCATCATTGTCAGTTTTTTTTTTCCACTTTTTGTCCACCGGTTTTATTCTTGAGAAATGTTTGAATATGATGCACATAGCATGTTAACGTTAGTTCAATGTCTTTAATGGGAAATTAATTTTCATACTATACCTCTTGTGGTCCAAATAAAAACCAGTACACCTAAAAATAACAGCAACAAAGCACAGCTGAAGCTGGAAGCAATTATGAAGTCTCTAGCATCACAGATATAAAGAGAGAATCTCAATTGGATTTTCTAGGAGAAACCTTGTGAGAAGGAACTTGAGAGATAGATAGATAGAGAGAGAGCTAAGTCTTTTGAATAGAGCTCCTCATCTTTTATTTCTTGTTGACTTATTTAAACTTTGCATAAAACATCAGTAATGAAATTAAGTTTATACATTCATGAGTGTAATTCTTGTTAGAGATATTGCTTGTCCCGTCGCTTTTCAGTATTGGACCTATAACTGGTTACTGTTGGACTGGCTCAGATACTTAACTGAACCGGCTCGGACACTTAACTGAGTCAAACTTCAAGAGAATGGTTTTCGATTGAAAAGTAAATCCAATATAAACCCCTCAAATTGGGTCTTCCTCTCTTTTAATTTTTGCTTTGCCTTAACAATTTTTGTTTTAAAAGACTTATGGCGTCTGTTGTTGGATGAATTACAGTCAGAAATTTTGGAAATCAAGACGTGCATAATGCCATAATCTATTCAGGTTTATTCTGACTTTGGCAATAATTCTAACTATTTTTGTACCATTACATCTTTGTTTGAAACTGCCGCTTGTCATTCACTTGCTGTTCTCTGGCCCCTTCAGCCATATTAGTTATCTCGAGGAATGCTGGGATATTTGTGCTTAATAGAGTATATTATTGGTTTCATTTTAAACAATGGTATATTAGTTTCCAAGTTCACACTAAATTTTATCCCTTGTTGCATATAAAGAAAGGCCTCTGAGAATCTTTGTATGAAAAATTATGACATACTGGAAAAATGGATACCATACTATATGTGTCACCTCTACAACGCAATCTCATTTGTTGTCTATATCCGTTGAGTTGAGCTGGCACAAAGCTTGACCAGGTTGAGGCTAGAAGCTGAGAATCTAACCTTAAGGAAGCACACTGACTGTTATTGTTTTATTTCTACATAAAAAATAATGATTCTTCTCATGCTCTCTTTGGACAACATCAAAGCTCAAATTTTCTTTCATCATCTATTTGTTATTTATCAATGTCCTCGAACAAACTTTTCTGCTTCTGGATTCCATCCCTCAAAATAAATAAATAAACAAACAAAAATAAAAGAGAAATATTTATTGCTCTTGTACTTCAATTGCTTTGATATTCTTCTGCTGCAAACGCTGGCAATAGCAATGGTGTGAAGCTTCATACTTCCACATTACGTTAGGATCCTAGTTACAAGATAATGTATTGCCCTTTTGGATCCCACATTGGAAATATGGTACTTTCATAATGTTGGTTTTGTATGAACTTGGGCTCTCCAATCTTAATGCTAGCTTTTGGGGTATTGGTTCTCCAAAGGTCATAATAACTTGGTAACATAGCCAATCATTGTTTCTCCTAGTTGCAACTGAGCGGCACAGGTGTTGACACTAGAATTTCGATGTTCGCTCGGGGCTAAGTGGTGACGTCAGTATTGCAGTGTTTGCCTAGAGCTAGGGGGAAAAAATAGTACACAGCCTCCCTAGCACAAAGCCAACCCTTTGTGGGCGCTAGGACTGCAAAGCATGGTGGGATTTTAGGGTCCTAGTTGCAAGATAAGGTATGGGAGTTCTCTTGGATCTCACATAGGAAGTATGGGATTTCAATGTGGGATTTTTATGAACTTGGACTCTCCAACCTCTACGGTGGCTACCTTTTAATGTATGGTTCTCCTAAGGCCATAACATATTGATTGAGTTCTGGAAATATATTAGTGTTTTTGCCCTTATGATGACCTCAATCAACTAGAATAAAACTATTCAGTGGTTACTCCCCAACTCTGGCTTCTTAAATCCTTGTCTTGCAGTGACTTGTACTTCTTCCATCTCAACCAATAATTTCATTGGATAGGCATTTATAGGCATTGTTTACTACGTAATTTACCATGGTTGATGGATCTCACTAGTTTCTTTATCTATTTCCTGCCTGATTTTTACTTATCAAAACTAATGACTTGTAATTATATTGTGTGCACCCTGAACGGAAGAGCTCCCCATGTCTTGGTGCTGCAGCACTTATGTTCCATTTTGCTTGTCTTGGAACTTTTAAAATAGTCAAAGCTTTATGATATGACTGGATTGATTTGGTCATTGATCACACGTAATCGGATCTTTCAATTTGGTAATTAGGAAGCTAATTTAAAGATAGTGGTCCTTAAGTTTTTACCTTTATTTTTTTGGAATTTTGCATAATTGCTGAAAGTATTGGTTTCTGTATCAAACTATTTATTTGACAGATGAATGCCAAGAGAAAATAGATTTCATTCTCTAGGAAGGTCAATATTAAAAAAATTTGGATAAATTGAAACCAGTATATATGGAAACTAAAATCCTGCATGACTGCACATACCTGTGAACTGTATCTTGTGATGTGTTATCCATTGTGATATCCTTTGTTATAAATTTGCCTTAGACGTGTTCTGGATACAGGTATTCTGTTGAAAAAATTCCACTATATGATTCTGCAGAAGATGAGCCTGCCAACAAGCTTGCAAAACTAGTGAGCTCCTCGAATTCTGTGTTCGATGCTGGCAGAAATGTTGAATACTCTATGATTGCGAATTTTAATGTGGGATCTGATATTCAGTCAGAGTACTCTTCTAATGTTAAGCCACTGGCTTCAATGTCTGAACAAGATGCAGTTATGAAGCCAGTAAAAACTGAAATAAGCAAAGCTATAAATTTGTTCGCCCATGATGATCATCAGGGATTTGTGCAAAACAATGCAATGGTCTCTCTCATTGGGGCTGATAGTGCATGCAGTAATTATCACATAGGGCGAGGCCCTATGCCAAAGAAACGTCCAAAGCAGTTTCCAAATGGAAAGAAAAAGAATCTGGCAGAAAAGCAAGTTGATGCAAAACAAGTTGTCAAACTCTTAGCACTAAAAGAAGCACAAGAGGAAGTGCTTACATATGAGGTACAAGCTGCCCTTATCTCTATGAATATATGTTTTTAGTTAGACTTGTTTTGGCAAACTTAGATGGGTTTTATACCTGGTTTTAAATTGTCGCCGTGACTAGATCTGATAGAATTGTGTTTATGAGTTTCCCAGTAAGCCTTCGCCAGGTTAGCTTAAAACCACTCTGCATTAGGTCTGAACTTTAACAAACAAAAAAGAAAAAAAAAATGCATATAAATAAGCAGTGTACTCGTGGAATGGTTCCATGATATATAATTTAGAATCTAAGTTTGACAAATTTGACCCTCTCAGAGTGCTAACTGCAATAGCAATTAGCAATACTATTCTTCGAGATAATTTATGTTCTTGATAAAAGCTAGCTTTCATTTGCATTGAATTTTCCTTTGGTTATATCTGCTGCTATATAATTCGTTAACGCTAAACTGAGGAAATGATTTCTAATGCATTTTGAGTTGCGCAATAATTTTATGTGAATATTCTGGACCTAATATGAGCATGCTCTAAGAGATGCATGCATGCCAATGTATTCAAAACCTAAAAATTGCAAAGAGACAAGGAAAGAAGATGGGTACATATGTATGCTATATGCGGCCTACTTTTGGACATGATTTTGATGCATGGAATTGGAAGTTCTGTTAATTTTGGGCAGTCAATTGTTTTTCCCCCTAGCAAAAAGAATCAATAATATGAAAATTTTTCTACTAGTCTTCCCAGTGCACTTCACATTGCAAGGTGACGTGATGGATAGTCCTCTCTCTCTATCTCTTTCTCATAATACATCATATTTTCACATTGAGTTTTACTATGCAGGAAATGAAAAACGGAGCGGCCTCACAACTTGATTCCTTATATAATGAAATAAGACCTGCAATTGAGGAGCATGAGAGGGATAACCAGGATAGTGTCGCTACCAGTGTAGCTGAGAAGTGGATAGAAGTATGCTGCCAAAAATTGAAGGCAGAATTCGATCTTTACTCTTCTATTATAAAGAATGTCATCTGCACTCCTCGAAGAGCACCTGATCAACCGCAACCTTCTGAAACAGGAGGAATCAATGATAATGAGGTGAAGTACTTGGGATTTTGAACGGGAAGTCATTTTCTTGAAAGTAACAATTTAGAACATGTTTACTTTCATTTTTAGAAAACTAGAGAACACATCCATCCATCTCTACTTATTACTCAACTTAGGCTGTATTAGTATTATCTTCTGGAAAAAATGGAAGTTTTTCTTTTCTTTCATTTGTTTGTTTCCTCTTATTTTTGTTTTTTTTTTAAGGTAAGAAGTCAAATTTTAGTGCAATAGGACTATCAATCTACTAGGTGTATACGCTGATGAAATAATTAATTTTTTTTAAATCGTAATTAAACATATAATGTCAATAATTTCATACATGTGATTAATATATATAACTATGACTAAATTCCGAGCCAGATTAGACAGTCCTTGATAATGAGGCCGGATACCAGTGGTTTACACCAAATATGTGTGTCTACGTGTCTATTCCTGTATTAAAATTTTAAAGATGTATGTACAATATTATATCTATTTATACTTAGAACCTACTTTTATTTATGAATGATTTTGTGAATAAATATATCATGTCTTTAATCCATGTATTTGTATTTGCATCGTGTTTTTTCTATTTAACAATTAAAATAGGTGCACGCCCACATGATATTGAAAATATTGATTATAAAATAGAAAATTCATCTACATATAATAAGTCTAGATATAATGGTGAGCCGTAATCATCATCATTATATATATATATATAAAAGTACGAATGGAAACATTTGGTCTCCAAAATTTTGTTATATATTCTAATTGATAAAAAATATTATTAAGGACAATTTAGTCTTAATAGTTAAGTTGAGATCACATTGTGTTTATTTTTCTATTTTAATTATTATTATTATTATAATTTTAATCTAATCATATTCTAATTAGAAATTTATTCTTTAATACGATTCTAATTATCTATCTATATCTATCTATAATCTATAATATATATATATATATATATATATATATATATATATATATATATATATATATAAAAGTACAAATGGGAAAACATTTGGTCTCTAAAATGCCTCTATGTATTCTAATTGATAAAAAATATTATTAAGGACAATTTAGTCTTAATAGCTAAGTTGAGATCACATTGTGTTTATTTTTCTATTCTAATTATTATTATTATAATTTTAATCTAATTCTATTCTAATTAAGAATTTATTATTTAATACGATTTTAATTATCTATCTATAATCTATAATCTATTTATATCTATCTATAATCTATAATATATATATATGAAAGCACGGATGGAGAACATTTGGTTTCCAAAACGTCCTTATGTATTTTAATTAATAAAAAATATTATTAAGGATAATTTAGTTTTAATAGTTAAGTTAGGACCATATTGTGTTTATTTTTCTATTCTAATTATTATTATTATAATTTTAATCTAATCCTATTCTAATTAGGAATTTATTCTTTAACAATGAGATAATTTTTAATTTTATTGAATAACTTAATTCTATTTTAATTAGTAACTTTTAATTTTATTATAATTAGGAATATAATTTAATAAAAATATATAATTTAATAAATATTGGAATAGCTAACACTGGGACCATACCCTAATTAAAATATGATATAATAATATAAAATATTTTGTAGATGTTTAATAGACTAACACCTACGTATTAGTACACTAGAGAACGAAAAAATAAAAAATAAAAATCTTTTAAGTCATTTATATTAATCCTAATTGTTAAATTATATAAGAGTCGAAAAAAAATTATTAGTTGATTACAAATTATTTATTTTAAAGTAAATCATTAAGGAATATTAAATATCAATTAACTAAATAGGAATATTAAATCAATTAGGAATCCAAATATTAATCTAATTAATCTAAAATCTCACTATAAATAGGTCTTTTAGAACTAATTGAGAGAAAGCAAACATTACCTCCGGAAGATCAGAGGGTACAACAGTTCCAATAAAATGGTACTGTGATTTTCTCGAAATAGTTAAAATTTTCAGTTAATAAATTTGAATAATGTAAGTGTATTTCATCTCTTGAAATTTTAATGAATTGGCAATTTTTTATTTATTTTATTAATTGATTTTCTTCTTCAATTTTTCACATTATAAATTTATTATCGTAATTGTATTTTAATTTTTCACAATTTTTATTGTTTTGCTTGTTACACTAATTTTCGAAAATTTGTGCATTTATAGAAACTTTTCGGAGATACTAATTATTTTACTCCTAAAGTTCTAATTAAATTTTATAGTTTAGTAATAAATATAATTTTATTAGTTTTATAGTTTAAATTAATTTAGTTGATGGTTGTAACTTTTTTTTTCAGAGTTTTTACATATTTTTGAATTAGAGCGCCTAATTTTTATTATTTTTTTAGTTTTAACATTGCAATAATGCTTTGATACCTTTTAGATTCACAAAGAACAAATATCAAAGAATAAAAAAAATTAATTTAAGCACATAAAAATACATGTATCCTTTTTTAGATATTCTATTTAATATTAATTAATTAAATTTCTAAATTGATAAAAACATCATTAAAAATGTTAATTTTATTTGTTGGAAAATAAAGGTAATAATTATGATTATTTATGTCAATTTCCTATTTGAATCTAAATTCTATTAGGAAGAAGGGGAAGGGGGACATTAGGTTCTTAAAACGTCCCTATTAAATTTATGGATTGACAAAAATATTATTAAGGACTTTAATTTTATTGGTGAAAAAAAAAGTAATTTAATTTTAATTTATTAATTTTTCATAGGTAAATATTATAAATAATCTTATTCAATTTATGACATTTTGTCCAATTATCATTATTATAATGTCAGTGTTATTTTTCATCAACATTAAATTGATAACAATCAGTAACATGGTTAGTAAGTCTAGGGGCTGCAAACAAAACCATAAAGTAAAAAGATAACTAATTAGTCTCGTCAATTGATAATCAACTAGGAGAAGGAGGGTGGATATTGGATAATTAATTACCCCATCAATTGATATTTTTATTTCAATTAAGGATTTTAGTTAGTATAAAAATAAAATTTACCTAAAAATAAGGTAAAATATTTATAATATCAATTAATGATTTCATGATGATATATCAATTTAGATTTATTTATCTTTATATTGATAAATTTAGCTACTGCTAGCAATAGTTTTGACTTGAATTTCACCAAATTTTATAAATTATATATTGAATTAAAGAAAATATTCTAAGAACTATAATTTTTATTGTTAGTTTCACATTTGATCAACTATTTGGTCAAATCCAATCTAACAATAACTCTAAGATTTCTAGTTATGGCTTAGCTCAAACCATTTTATAAAATTTAAAATTAGTTAAATAAAATGATGAATTAATAAGAGAATTATAGATATACAAAAATTAAAATATAAATGAGAACAACAAGTTACATATGATGAAAAATATATATGTATAAACATAAAAATTATTAAGACAATCAATTATTAAATCAAATGAATTTACTATCGAAAAAATTAGAAAAAATAATAATGAATTGTGAAATTAAATTTAAATTTTAAAAATAATATTATCATGTAATATAAAATAATAAAATAATTTATGAGTAAAAACAACGAGTACAAACGTGCAACGCACGTTAAAAAAAAACTAGTATATATAAAAGTGAAAACAATAATATTATTTTTACTCATGAATTTACTATCGAAAAAATTAGAAAAAATAATAATGAATTGTGAAATTAAACTTAAATTTTAAAAATAATATTATCATGTAATATAAAATAATAAAATAATTTATGAGTAAAAACAACGAGTACAAACGTGCAACGCACGTTAAAAAAAAACTAGTATATATAAAAGTACGAACCGGGGGGGAATATTTGGTCCCAAAAACATCCCTGCGTATTCTAATTGATAAAAAATATTATTAAGGACAATTTAATTTTAATAGCTAAGTTGGGACCACATTGTATTTATTTTCCTATTCTAATTATTATTATTATAATTTTAATCAAATCCTATTCTAATTAGGAATTTATTCTTTAATACGATTCTAATTAGAAATTTGTTCTATCATATCACTATATATAAATGTTTAGTTTTGATTATTTTTTGCTATCAATAATTTGTTGTTTTTGCTATTTTGAATTGAAATTATTAAATTTACGATCATGTCTTCTTCTTGTGGTAAGTATTAACTCTCTCTAATTATAAATTAATAGAATAGTTATTATTTATATTTGTTATAATTTAGTATCCTTATATCTCTTTATTTCTTTTTAAAGTTATAAATTAGAAAGTACACACAAATATTTTTTTTTTCCATCTTATGAGACCAAGATGGACCTGAGTCCTCCTATCTGTTGGCTCGAGCTCTAGGAGACACTCGGACTTCTTGATGCTCTGCATTATGATACAATAAATCATAAATAAAACAATTATACCAGCCGTCATATACAAAAATCACGTAATACCTAATCCAGTTACATAATATCTAATCCTTCAATCAAATAATCTCAACATTGCCTCTAACAGAAGTTGGAGAAATTAGAACTTACGATGAAATTGAATTTACTAATCCTTATTATTATATTTTTCGTATTATTATTTTTACAGCATATGATTAAATATCTTTTTTAGCTATCATTATGGTGTTACACTTGTAGTGATATTAAAGATATTCAAACTGTTAACAAGTAAGAATGATATTTATTTTAAATATTTTATACAATATTAGTGGTTGGTTGTTGTAATATTTTTAATTAGGTATATAATGTCTATGAATAGTTTTATAATGTCTTTTAATTTATTTTATAGGTATAATGTCAATTTCAGTATAGTTGATACATATAATAAACTTTTAAAATAAATAAAAAAAAAGTATATAACGAGTACAAATAACAGTATCTACGTGCAACGCACGTTCTAAAAAACTAGTTATATATAAATGTGGAAACATAGAGAATAATGAAATTTTCGATAGCAGTTTTAATGAAATTTTAATATTTTAAAATAACATTAATCATAATCAATTAAAAAATTATATTTTATTTGTTGAATAGATAATTTATTAAAATTATTTTTAAATAAATACATAAAGATAATTAAATATTTCAATAGTTTAAGTTTTATCTCTTTTAAATTTAGTTTTTAATAAATAAATATATATAATAATGAGAATTTGAAAATTTGTATATTTTATTTTTAAAATTTATTTTTTTAGAAGGAAAATTTATTTTTTAAAATATTTGATTCTACTTTAATTATAATTTAAAATATTTTATTTAAAAGAGATATAAAAAAACAATCATATTTTTTATAATATTTTTCTTTATCTTTACATTGGATATATTTTTTTAAAATATATAATAAAATATACATAACTAAACCTGTTAAAATTTTAAAATTTTTACTTTTAAAATTTATTTTTAAATAAAATGAACATATATATGTGAATGATGAACAATTGTACATATACAATTATAGTGGATTTTAGATAAATAATAAATAAAAGTGATTAATGACATAAAAAAATTAAAAGAGTATGAAAAATGAGTATAATAATGAGCCATACATATCATAAAAAGAAGACTACATATAAAAGTGAAAATGAGGAACAAAACATTGTGATTGCCAAAAAAAAAAAACTTTAATGGTGACAAATTTCCCTTACTTTGCATATCTTACCAAAGTGTAGAATATTCATTATGATATTGTCATATTTTTTTCACTTATAATATAATATTTAACAAGAACAGAGGAGAGAGAAAATTAGTTTGTCAAGCTATGGGACAACGTTAAAACAAATTAAAATTTAATTGCCGTCATAATGTAACGAGCATTATAACAAATAAAAATTTAATTGTAGTGACTACGATTGCAACAAAAATTTTTGAAATGTCAATAAAACACCATTCTAATAAATATTTTTCAGAAATCACCATTTTGTGAAATAGTTTTTTGCAAAATACAATTTTGAAAAAAAAAATCAGAATATTTACTGTTCAACTATTCTAATCCGTGAAGCTTTGTAAAATTGTAAGTGTATATAAAGGAAAGAACATTACTTTTCCATTTATTTTCAGGCGAGTGCTTCTCTTTTAGTTTCTCCTTCTCGCTTTGGTAAAATTTAAATTTTTTTAATATATTTTGTTACATATTTGTTAATTGAGTAAACATTTTATTATGTTTAGATATAATTTTTTTTATTATATTGTGTATTTGTTTGATATTAAAAACAAAAGTGATCCTATTATTTGAAGATAAATACTTGTATTTATATGCCAAATTCATTTTAATTTAATTTTATTTTTTAATAATTAATTACCCATTTCAATGGACTATTATTTTATAAAACAAAGTGAAAAATATAACTTTGATGAATAAATAAAGTGCATTAGTTTTTTTTTAAGAATTAATTACTCATTGTAATCTTGTTAAAACAACAATTCATAACAGTTGAATTTGACATGAAGTGACTTAATTGGAAAAATGAATTTATTATTACAATTTAATATGAATCTAATTCTCATTTATTTTAATTTGTTATATGAAATGTATAAAAAAATGACAATATGTAGTGTATAATTAACACTATAAATTAACAAACAAATGTGAATCTTCAAATCCGGAAAGCATAATACTATAAAAAATGTACGATAAAATAATTAATACTATAAATTAATAAAAAAATCAACTATAAACTTGCTAAAAAGCATGAATTTTCAAATTTAACTTGTCATGTTTTTATGTGTTGAGTGGTAGAGTTATAATTGAAAACGACAATATATAATATATAATTTGTTTATCTAAAAATAGCATGACAAAGAAAAAAAATTCAAAATATCATGCATCACAATGAAATAACATTATAAGACGTTAGAGAGGTTGGAGTGGTAGAATATCTATTGTTCTACTAATAATATAATAATTATAAAAATAATTTATGCTGAGATTCCTTGCACTATTTTTATTCCCTTGCTTTGTCATTTATTCCACGGGCAATTTTAAAAACTTTTTAAGTTATACTTAAAATGAAATAATGTATTATTTTATCGTGTAAATCTTTATCTTACTTTACGTACTTTATCAAAGCGTAGAATATATTGCTGCTGACATTGTAACGTCATTTCACTTATAGTGTGACATTTAATAAGGAGAGAGGAGAGAAAATATTCATCTGAAAAGCTACCAGACGACATTAAAACAAATTAAAATTTATTGTTTTTGTGTCATAGTATAACAATGCATTTGTTAGGTTATAATTGCAATAAAAACTTTTAAAATGTCAACAAAACATCATTCTAGTAAATATTTTTCCGAAAATTTCATTTTGGAAAATAGTCTTTTGCAAAACACCATTTTAGAAAAAATTCCAAATATTCTACTGCACTTACAAAAATTTCTTTCTTTTAATAATTTATACTTCTTACATCTCTTACACCTAATATAATAATATTTTTTTTTTCTATGAACATCTCTTTCGTACCATCAAATCGTTCACGTATAAACAAAACATATTGTTACACTAATAATAACACAATATATATTTTATATTTATAGGTTATACTTATAGTGTAATAATACCTATATGGGACGCAAGAATCTCATCTATAAATTGTTACACTTATAATGAGTCTTTGCATGAGAATTTCACCAAAGAATATATTTATTGTGATATTGTTTCACTTATAGTATAACATTCAATAAGAAGAGATGATAGAAATGATCTATAAAACTGTTAGACAATGTTAAAACAAATTAAAATTTAATTGGAGTCAGTATAACAATGCATTTATTACATTATAACTATTATAAAAGTCTTTGAAAGGTCAATAAAATGTTATTCTGATGAATATTAAAGAATATTATTTTGGAAACCTTAAATATTTCTATTTATTAAATATATCAAGTGTGAAATTTATCGACACGCACTTTAATATTAATTAGTAAAAAATAATTACAAATATTGAAAACTTTTTACTATTTATTTTATTTAAAATATAATAATATAATATTACCAAATAGCGGTGAAATTGAAGAGTCAAATCAATTTTATCTTAAATCTAACTTTGTTCTTCAGATATTCTGAACTTGAACCTTAGTTACAACAGTGCCACAAATTCAAATTTCCTTGACTTAATGAACAAAAAATTATTGTTTGCGAGACTCACAATCCCTCTCATGGTCAAATGAACTCAAGAAATGAGTTGACAAAAAAAAAAAAAAAAACACCATTTCAAACGAAGAAGTTAATAAATAGATATAGCTTTAGAGAAGTATTACACCGATATCACCAAACTATAGAAATCTAAATGTCGAATCAAATTTATAAAAGATAAAAGCATATGACAGTCAAAAAACTGATTACTTTCAGAAATAGCAAAAAAACACTTAGAAATTTCGCAAGATAAAGAAACAACTTCATATGCAGAAAGTAAAAATAGACCAATCTATCAACACTAATGCTATTCACTTCATAATACAATTGTTTAGCTAAAATGCATTTTAATGAAAACCTCCAATTTGCAAAAACCTTAATTTATGCAATCTCATTAACAACCCAATAAAACTCGAAATCAGTGGAAGAGATGATAGGCTCTAGAAGAAGAAATGAATGCTTTAAAACTTATCTGATCAAATAAAGGTTTGGCTTCACCATAATCCATGGTTGCCTCTCTGGGTTAACTTGACCGTGAGAAAGATGGTAACTTCCACAAATATAATTTTCTTTTATTAAATCGGGTAGAATTTGAATCTGGGACACTATTGTAATTAATGTTCAAGACAGGGTAAACTTAAAACAGCCTGCATAATTAGAAGTTTTTTTCAATGGTTTGCCAAATTTAACTATTATAATATTTTTATTTTAATAAATTGTATCGCATTAATAAGTTTCGTTAACATATATGATTTTTAATAAAACTTATTAATTTTAAAATTATTTTATATAATATTTAACATATATTTATTTCTCATCGGTCCTTTAATATCTCTACAGTCAAAAACTGAAGCGTGTCACCCATGTGAAAATGTCTTTGTACAAATTTACCTCTTCTACCATATTGCTTTCTATATTATATAACAATTTTGTAGGGTATTCATATACAAGGTACTTGTACATTATACAAACATCAGTTAAGTGTCACAAACTTTGGATGTAGTGTACAAGTTTCCTCCTTGCTCTTTACTGCTCCATTGACAGTTTCTTCATGTTCTATTCGAGTTTATTTGGTCGTTTTTAAGCTGCTGGATTCTCTGGCGTAGTCTTCGTCGGTGGTCATGAATCTTCCAGAGGCCGTGTCCCAGTACAACGGCTGAATATATTCCATGTGTTATCATAGGCGCCAGAATATTACCTGTCTGTTGATTTTGACAGAATATAATGTAACAGGAATCTGTTAGTTCAAGAGTGTAAAATCAACGCTATTAGATCAATAAAATGGAATCAGGATGTTACCTGAATCCATTCGAAACCAAGATATAGAGCCAAAAGTCCTTCTAGGAGCGGAGAGTAGATCTTTTTCATTTGCCGTCTTTCATACCATGCTGCAGTGTTAATGGCAATGATGAAAGATGATATTACAACTTGGACCAAGCAATACAATAACAAAGTGCATATCAATAATATGCAAACATCTTTAAATTTGTTTATCAATAAAAAAAAGGAAAAAAAGAAATTCCTTATATTTTTCCAACTCATGCTCCTCTTTGGTTGCAGATTCTTTTCATGAAAATGTCTTTGCCACCAGACCAAAAGAGACTAATTAATGGGTGCTGTAAGATAAATGACCAATAAGTTTCATTGGAAAGAGATTAATTAGAATTGCTTTACATTGTAAGCCAAAAAATTTATCCTGCTAAATGGATTTGTTACCAAAATATTGTTAAAAATTAAAGGAGCCTGAGGAGATGGCAAAAGAAAGGCAGTTATACGTTCATCAAGACCCTGACAAAGAATGAAAGAAAAAAATGCCAAAACAAGACCAACAAGTGGATAGTTTTTTATAAGAAAATAAATATAATTTACTTAAAATGAAAAAAAGAATTCAAAATAATAGAGAAAGCAAATGTATTGAGAATGATAGCGGAGGATTGTGAAACCTGCAAATAGCTTTTTCAGATCATCATGGCCAGACCGAGATTGTAGAACCGGTGCAACTACATAGGTAGGATCTGAGAAAAACAGGACCAACTAATAAATCAAAAGATGTGGCAGGCAATTAAAACAAATGCATTTTCCAAAGTATTGAAAATATCAACCTTTTGGGGAGGTGGCTACATAATACAAAGAACCTGTAAGAGCAGCTGTCAATACAGCTGCAAACCCCTGAGCAAATGGAACAAACGGAGGCAGCACACCAGTCTGCAATTTGTAGAAACACTTCTCAGTTTTGTTTCAAGAAAAGTTGCATTACTTAATACAATATGGCATATGACACGGGGAAAAGAAACACGTACAAGAGCTGCCATTCCTCGAGCATTTGTTACCAAATCGGTACCCCTTACAAATATATCAGCCAATGCCCCCTATAAAGTCGAGAAAAAAAAAAAAGAAAAATAATGTCAGGAAAGATTTATTTAGAAAAAAGAGTAATACTTAAGTATTCCCAATAAAAACCCCAATGAGGACCAAGCAAAAAGTACTTGTTTTTCGAGACCCTGCTATAAGTTCTATCCACACACATTTTGATTGCCAACTCATACTAGATTCAGTTGCTTTTATTGTGGGAAACTAGCCCAATTTGAATGTCTTTTTTTTTTCCAAGTAACTTTTATCAACTCGCACTATTCTGATGTGAATCTTTAGAAGAATTTGATGAATTTCTTATATTTTTTAAATATATTTTATTAAAAGGGAGATCCCTCACTTCATCTGCACACATAAAAATGTAGGCTTTGAATTCTTTTCAGGCTTCTGCCACAATCTCAATTTATTTTCAAATAGCTCATTTACTCATATAACCAACTTTTTGGTATGAATGGCTTACGAATCACCCTCTATCTCATAATTATGTCATTGGACTAAATAAAAGAAAAATAAAGGACTGATAACTAAAAACAACTTAATCTTAAGGTTGGACTCAACTAGATAAAAAAGAATACAGAATACAGAATACAGCATCCTATGACAGATAGCTCTTGCAAAACCCAATGGATTAAGGATGAACTAAACATCGGAGATCTCATGAAGAGAATCAGATTAAGACATGCATATAAAATATCCAAGTTTTCAGAAACTCTGTGAAAAAGTGAAACCAATAGAACATCATGGGGATTTCTACTATGTTTATAGACAAATTCAGAATTTTAATACGCTAACCTTCTTTGTTCAACTTCATCAGTATAATTTGCAGTGTCACAATTCATCAACTAGAAAACAATTGCCTACACTGGGTATTTGAAATTACTTTGTAGCCACTTTTTTACCGAGTGAAAAAAGACACTCATATCAAGATTTTCTCAGTATGGTACTCTCTCACTAGCCAGGCATATACACCCAGTATAAGCAACTCAAATATAGATATGGCACATCCAATAAAATAATTAATGAAATATAAGACCTGAAGCAACAAGGTCCCAATCTAAAATGATGAGCCCGGCAGCAGTCTATTGACTGATTCAAACTATGTATTATATATCAAATAGCAATTAGTCTTCTTAAAAGTTAAAGGCAGACCTGAACAGCAGCTCGGTAGAAAAGCTCCTCCCCTACTGAACTTGCAACAACAATTAAGAAAAACTGCAAATGTGGCACACAGTAGAATCAAATCCTCTTGCTTCATAAAGATGACGTTGAACAAGGAAACTACATACAAATGGTAGAAAAGTTAACCTGCCAAGGTGACATCCCATAAAAGAAGCTCCTAAGTTCTTCGTCTTCTACATCTCTGATAGCTCGAGCATGAGGTGACAACTTTACAACTTCATCCTGTAGCCATGCCAATAAATTAAATTCACATTTTAACGTCATTACTAAATCAGTTAATTAGTTCAAATTTTCTCCGTTTGTTCCACTTAAAAATCATGTTGTTTAACTGGATTACATACCAATCCAAGAATTCACCTAAAATTTAGCCAATTCATGAAAAGGGTATGAAAAGAAATTGGGCAGAAATCCAACATACATCTAATATAAAGAGAAGGGCCATAATTGGTGGAGATGCATATCCAAGTCCTTCTAAAATGGCATCTAAGGATGGATAAAAACCTCCCATGCTATCTATTCCAGTGATTGAGCATATGAATCTTCCTGCTAGAGCCATGGCACCATATATGCCTGATTTATTACAAAAAAGAAAATTAAAATAAGAATCTTAATTCTTCTGTACAATTAAAAAATACCTGAAACAGCCAGAAAAAGAAAAAAAAAACACAGTTCACCCTCTTTATTTTTTATTTTTAAAAAAGCCAAGAAACTAAAGAGTTTAAAGCCATGGACTTGACCAAGGAAAATTTCTCTCTTTCTAAAGCAGAAAACATAAATATTTAAATAAACGAATGAATGAATGGAACAAACCGATTCCATAGCTAAGTCTAACCACAGCGCCAATCTTCTCCCAAACAGGAAACTCTGCATCACCAAAGCTCCGATCAAATGTGGTCACTTCCATTGCACTTCCACTGAACCCTCCTCCGTGCGTGCTTTTTCTTTCTTCTATCCCTTCACTGCTCCTCTCTGTAGAAGCTTTAGCGCACCGTGTTTGAACTTTATTATTGTCTCCATCACTAAAGCTTAGTCTTCTCTTTCTTACCGGAAATTCACTGATTCTCGATGAACCGCCAATTCTCCCACTAAACGACGACGTCGTCGCTGCATGATTAGCAGTTCTAGATACCAATGCTAGCTCCATTATCCGATATTTCGGGCTTCGTCTTTGTACCGGAGCATAGCTCTAACGTGTTCTCCGCATTGTCTGTTTGTTTCAGGGAATTTGGACCTCTAGCTATTGGTTTTAGAGCGGGGGTGGACGGGTCAACTGGGAGCTATTGAGCGTTCGATCTTAAGAAGGGAATGATCGAACGGTGAAGAGAAGGAGTAAACTGGGGCCTACTTAAGTAGTTGATATTTTCGTAGTCTTGGATATGATTATTGGTTGACGGAGTACGAAGGTTGGCCACGGAAAATCACGTAGACCAGTGGATGGATGACATGTGGAGATAACGTTTGCAGGTGATCAAATTTTGAGGCCGCTGTAGTTTGTGTCTTTGCATTGTCACCCATTTTTTTAAAACCGAACCGGACCTCCATTGGTGTCATAATTAGGTCTCGGTTAGGTCGGATCAATTCAATTTTTTCCTCCCTTTTAAAATTTAAAAATAAAAAATTTCAAAAAATTATAAAAATATCAATAATGTTTGTCAAGAGAGAGGTTAATGAGATTATCCTTAATATTGCTGTAAGATTAAATTAGGATTGCAATCAAAGACTTAATTGATGTCTATACCTAATTTTCTTTTTCTTTTCTTTTGTTTATAAATTATAATAAACCCTTTTTCCAGCGATATAACCATCATGTGGTAGCATTCGAAGCTTATATTGAATGAATGACAGCAGAGACAACAACACTAACTAAATAAACAGTGTTAAAATCTATTTATATTTTATATAAATATATATATATAAAGAAAAGGCAAAAACTTTTCTAAAATGCAGTATTTTGTTCAAATATTTCTGGGCAACCTAGTAGAGAGTTTCCACGCTATTTCAAGCAGCAATTTCATTGGCAACAATTCACAATAGCCATTTCTGGGAATACACTCCTCTAATACTATATTCAATGTCAAAAAAGTATTGACTACAAGGTGATTAAGCATAAACCAACCTCTACAGCCAATAATCTGCAGCAATAAATGGATCTATATCTCCAAGATCAGCAATCACAGGTTCTAAAGAATTGATGATTAATGCCAATACCATTACAATCGGAGATTGGTGAAATAATTGATAATGATTTCCATACCAATTGATAGTTGCTGTTAATATTAAACTAAATATGGAAGAATGACAAAACCCAAGAAAAGTAGAGAAAATAAAAGAAGAATACAAGAGAGGTGATATTCGGGTGAGAGAGAAAGGTTGAACTTGGATAGAATGCGAGAAAGGCCATTGATGTTGGAAAAACTAATTTGCAGATGCGTGAGAGAGAAGTTTGTACATGATGGTTTAGTTTCAAAATTAGGGCTATTCTATCCAAAAAGATGGCGTTAAAACATAAATCCGGTTCGTCATATAGTTTCTGGGTTCATCCGAGTTCATTCAGTCCGAACCAGCTCTTTGCCCATCCAAAATTTGAGTGTTAAACTAGACTGGACTAGTCACTGGTTCGCGGTCAAACCGGCCCAGTCGATTGGTCCTGTCCAGTTTTCAAAACACTAATCTTGAAAGAAAAGAAAGTGATAGTATGGTGGGGGTAAATAGTTCTATTTCTGGTGGCCTATTAAGAATGGAATTAGACTCAATGTAGGCTATTAGTTGGGTATGAGATGGAAGAAAGTGGCAAAGGGAAACACAGGTAGTATAGCAATGAGAAGTTTTGTCACTAGGATTGGGCAATACCTTAGAGTGCTCAACCTTGAAAGAACTCCCTATGGAGTACTTGATAATGGAAAAAAAAAACTCGTTTGGATATTGAGTCTTGCATACTGATTTCGCATTATGTCAAGTCAGGAATCAATGCTTCCATAAGATATATCAAGGCTGGAAAATCAATTAGATATCATTGTTTCCATTCTTCCCATGTGGTTGTCGAATATGTCCATCCTTAATAAGATGCAAGCTAACACTTCATCAGTTTCTGCTTGGGATGCCAAGTGTGAAGGACTTGCACAAAAAAAAGCAGAAAAAGTAGGAGGTAAACCTCCAATGTTAGCTTTATCAGCCTCTTCTTCAGCTCCAATTTCAACCTCCTAATCCATATCATCTCCCTCTAGTTGCTCATCAACCCCAACTAATCGAAAGCTATTTCCATGTTTAACAACTATCCCCTACCTCCTCCACCACCACCTCCTACAGATTGAGTTCTTGTTATTTTTATTCCTTTAATGTTTCTAACTTTAGTTATGTTGTGTTTTAATCTTAAATCGTTTCTTTTTATGTTTCTCTTTTTAAGTTTTTGTTGAATATTGTCTTTTAATTTCGTTATGTAGTTTTTCCTCTCTTTTTAGCTTTTAGCCATTGGATATTAATTCCTGATATTCCTTAAATTTACATTGTTTTCCTCAATACTATAATGGTAAGGGGTTCTTAGCTTGTTTCTTTTATTCCATAATTCTTACACTTTGTGTTGAGGCATGATCTTAAGTTTGGAGAATTATTCTTGATTTCATACATTGAGGATAATGTGCTAGATTAAATTGAGGAAAGGTAAATTTTAGTTAAAATTTTTGCTTGTTTTTGTTTTGTTAGCGTAACATGGTTGGAATAAGTATGAGTAAGATTAAAAATTATCATAATCTAATAACTTGTGAAAATTTAGTTGTTTTTCTATTCTAGTATGCTTAAGTTTAAATTTAAAGTTTTAACTTAGCATGTGTAACACCTACCGCCGAATTCCAGAGGACCCAACGACAAGTGCCACATTCGGTGCCGGAGCCCCGTCTTATTTCTAAGCATTTATCATATCATATCACATTTCAACCAAAGTACATAAGAGCTCAAAACAAATCCATTTCTTTATAAATAATCTTATTTCTTATTCGTAATTCCTTAGTAAGACATTTCATAACTTAATACTTTTTATTTTAAAATTCCTTTAGTTACAACTTGTAAAATTCCATCAAAACCCACTTATATTCCAAACAAAATCATACTTTCGTAAGACATATGTATATAGCTTAAAATACTTAAAAACCATCATTTAGCAAAACATTTCAAAGCCTAAACATTTTTACTTCAAAATAACTTAACTTACAACTTCAAAATATTATTCAATTTTCATACTTATATTTATCAAAACTTATACTTACAAAACATATATACTTAACATAACTTAAGAGGCTTAAAAACTAAGTAAAAAAAAATGAAAACAAGCCTTACCACCCTAGGGTGGTTCGGCCTCCATATATTCACAAAGGGAGGATGTATTCCTCCTTCAATTAGTCTTAGTCTCAGAACTAAGAACACTTATATAAGTCATTAAAACTTTTACTTAAGATTCGTTAACCCATAACTTCATTAATCATAAAACCCAATTTACACAATTTATAGTTATTATTATAAAATTCGTTAACTTATAACTTCATTAAAAATTTCTTAAGACCCATATTTAAACATTTCAAAGATTAACCCCTTTTATTTCAAAATTCACCAATTTTTAACTTGCAAAAATTTCCACCTTTTATACCAAAGCATTTAAGCTTCCATTTCCAAAATTATACTTAGCTTTAAACTAAATTGTTTTACTTCCTTAAATCTTACAACTTATAAAAGTTCTACCAACCTTCACACTTATGAAAATAAAGCTTCATATTCAAAATATACTTAAAATACAAATCAAATTCACTTATTAACACCCCTTTAAATGCTTACTAGTATATATATATATATAAATATAAAGCACTTCTCATTCATTTTTAAGGCTTTCTTTTAGTTCTCCAAAATCGTAAGTACTTAAGATTCAAAATGGGGATTTAAAACACCAATTAAATACTTATCAAATAACACTTAATTAAACCATAAAAGCATTATTGAAAATATTTAATCTTAAAATTCATCATTTACACATTCAAACCTTCTTTAAGTCTTGAAAAAATACTTAAACATTAAAATACCATGTAGTGGTTTAAAGCATCACTAAATTACTTAAAAACAAACCTAGTAACATTAAAAGAGTTCAAAAGTATGAAGCAAAAATTCATGCCCTTCCTCCTAAGGAGGTTCGGCCAAGTGAAGGGGAAGGAGAAGGGGATGTCCCTCTTCCCATTCAAGCATCTCATCATGCTTCGAAAACATGGAAAATCATATAAAAGCAATCAATTAAACAATTCCCCAACAAAATCACAAATAACTCAAACTTCATTCAAAACCTAAAAATTTGAAACTTAAAGAAAATGAGAGGGAAAGTGTAATATTATTGCACTAACCTTGAAAACAAGCTTTACTATACTTGGAAAGCTCACTTTCCTAACTTTCTCCCTTCCTTTAGAGGATGGTTCATCAACCTCTTCAAAGTAGAAAAAATAATCATTAAAATCAAGAAATGACAAAAGGAGAAGATGAAGCATGATTTAAAGCATATTCTACCATATATATTCTATGAATTCATCAATTAAATCCTTAAAATCATAAATTACAATTTACTTGAACTTGTAGTAAACTCCAATTTCTTGAATTCTATCACCAAATACTACTCTTTTTGCTTAGTTCTTCAAATCTTATTACTAGACTTTGGTTTAATTCACTTAATTTTGGGTAGTTTAGCAGTAGAGAAAATGAAAGAACATGGAGGAGAATGAGGGAGAGTGTGGTGTTGGAGATGGGAGGAAGAAGAAGAAATAGTGTTGAATAAGTGTTGTTTTTAAGTAGCAAAGTCAAACTTGGCTACTTCATTTTATGTCAAATGGATGGCTAGGATTTGGTCTCTAGTATTCTCATTCAAGGGCTCTAAATATTCATCAAATAATTCTCTTCTAAATATTATCAAACTCCACCAATTAATTAACTTAACTCCATAAAAATAATTCCTCAATTTCCCTTAATACACTACATTAGAAAACACTATTCATCAAATACTTAAATTCTCCAAAAATATTTATGAAATACTTTTCACCCACTTAAATCATATAAACATACTCCAAATATAATAAATAAAATATTAAGCATATATAGTAATTTTTCCGGACCAAAATATTACAAAGTCCCGAACTGGTGGTACTATTCATGGACCGGTAAACTACTATTCACTAATAATTTATTACTTACTTTGTCATAAAAAATTTATATCTTAACTTTAATTAATTAAGATTAATCACATAAAATCTAATTAACTCCACAAATATTAATTATGTTCAATATCATTATCGGGTCTAAATAAAATATTATTTCTCTTTCGGCTGATACCATTCTTGATCCGAACCAAATAATACCATTTTGAGATCCAAAATTTCGGGGCATTACAGCATGATTCCTTGTTGTGAATATTTGTTTTTAAGCTCAAGCACCAAATTTATAATTATTGTGTTAGATATGTATGATTTGATCTAAATTAATTTAACCTTGACACTCCTAGAACAAAATTAGGATTTCCTTTAAGGCAAAATTTTTAAAATGCTCACATTAGAAATAGATGATTAGGCATTCTTTGTTGAAACTTAATATTTTAGCCTAGGCCACACTAAGTTGAATTATGACCTTTGCAACAATTCGAAACCTATAATCCACATTTTTCTTATTTTCCCCCATTAAACCTAGCTTTGAAACAAATTTTAAATTTTAATCCCAAGTGCAATATTGTAAATTGAAGAATTTGATTTTATTAAAACATGGCAGGAAAATAAAAGGGAGAAAATTTTTCATTAAATACTAGCAAATGGAGAAATTAGAAAATTCAAAAGAGAAGCACACCCAAAAAGCAAGCAATCAAAAATTCAAGTTTGGAGAATTTTTTTTAGCAAGCAATGACTTATTCAAGGATTATGAAAGAGATTTTGCCCAAGCATCTCTAGTATTGAGCTAGTGAAGAACTTCAAGATAATGTGCCTTTACAAATAAAAATACATGTTTTAGTATAATTAAAATTTTGATGTTTTACACTTTTCACTTTTTGTTTATCTTATATCCATCACTTCAGAAAAAGAGAGAAAAGAGGATGGGAATCAGGGACAATCAATATTATTCATCTCAAAAAATATTAATTCATCAAGATTAGGAGACAATTTAAAAATTTTTCCCCTTTTAGTATAATAAGACATATAGGGGACGATTTAAATTTATTATGATATTTACTTATAATAAAATTAGGCTTAGGGGACAATTTTAATTCTAAGCAAAAATTTTAATAATTTATTTCCTGTCACAAAAAATAGTATCTTATATAAAATATATTGTAACTAAACACAGTTTAATAATTTGCTGCCGATTAAAGTATTACAAAAGCATAAGGAATTAAAAAAAAGCAGAAAAGTAGCATAGCATATCCCTTCCTACTACAGCAGCCGCAAACCTTAGGGGAAAAAAAAATAGCAAGTCAGAATATTTCATCTGTAGCAGTCAGAACTGTGAGAAAAAAAAGTATAGGGGATGCTCTAAAACGCCATTACAGTAGCACCAAAACGAAGTCAGAGAAAATAAAACAAGTGGAAAAAAGAAGTAACGATTACATCTTTGCATTCTTCTACAGCTCCCCTTCAACTTTGCGCTAAATTACTATTCCTGTTCAACGCTCACAAGTTCTTTGAATTACATCACAGGTAAGTAATTTAATTTTATTTCTTTAAATATAGTTGGTGAATACTACAATTAATAATTGTTGTATCGTTAATTAAATTTGCTTTGAATTTGGGGATTGAGTGCTCATCCTACTAAAATAATATAGTACCATAAAATTCTTAATGAGAATACTTTCACAACACAATACATAATTAAAAACTTGAAAATACCTATGTGATTACATAATTCAACAACAATGTTATAGGACACAATACATAACTTATCATCATAAATATTAAAACAATTAAAAGAGGAAACTCCCCAAGTGCAGGAAACTCTGACAATCTATAAGTCAATCCAGTAAACCTTATTTCACATAAAAATAAAAAATATTTAAGCCAAGAAAAGAAGGAAAGACAGGGATACCAACAAATAGAAGCCAAAACCCATTTAGTATTGTATTAAAAATTGTATTTTTTTGTGAAAATTAATTAGAAACTGCTTTTGAAATTTAACTTAGTCTGAATAATCTCCAATGCAGCTTGAAATAACATTTAGTTGCTTTTAACCAAAACATTCAAGAGGGTGTCTTTTTAGTAGTAATACTAAACAATATAAAAAAACACAAAATGGATTCTCCATAAACAAAAAGGGTGAACTAAAAAACTTAAGATTAAACAATGATAATCAATACGAAACATGCAAAATAGGTTATAAAATATAACACACGAATGACAAGAAATATATAACTGGCTGTCCCTTTCAATTGAATTTGCCAAAAGGAAATAGCTCCCATAAAATATAAATTATGCAAATTCATAGCAACCTATTAGTTTACTTTAAAGATTGTTTGTTAGAACCACAATGGTAATCTAATTTCTACATGATAACCTTAAACAAGTCAAATTTATTAAAACAATGATTATCCAATTTTGACATTATATACAACTGAAAATAAAATCCCACTTTCAGCCTATAAGTTTCCAAATAAAATAAAATCAATATAAAACTGACCTTTCTTGATAACACCATAGCCCTTGGTCATTGCAAGGAGCTCCTCTCTACTCTTTCCCATAACTTGAGACACATCCTAGGCAAATATAATTAGATATGCAAACATATATTAAACATAATTGTAGTAGATATTATTATAAGAAACAGACCTTTGCAGGGTAAGCAAAACAACTCATGTTCGATGCACATGCTACAAAAAATAGTATATGTAAATATCAAAATGAATACGAGATACACAACAATACTAATATACTATGATATTAATCTTATTAGGAGAGGAAAGCATGGGGAATTCATGTACACAACATTGTAGTGATCAATACATTATAACATGTTCTTGGTTCCCACGTGCTCTACCACTTCAGTCTTAGTTTCCAAATCCATACATTTCGATGCCCTAAAAGTAGTATATTTGTTAGCTAACCATCATATGCATATTCACAAGACTAAGTAGCAGTTGTAAGGGAAATTAATCCTTAATAATCTAAAGGAAATATGAAATCAATATGTAAAATAAATACTTGAAAAAGTAATATCTCTTCATTTATATTCCATTTTGGACAAATGAGAGGAAAAGACAAATTGTCCTGTGAAAGAGATAATGAAAATGCGTACTAGTTTGGGAAGATTGCTGTTTATTGCCTAATTCCAATTTCATTTACACATGATTGAACACATGAAAACATGTGCCAGGAACATATTAAACATGTGATTTAAGAAAAAATAAAATATATACCCTTTAAAAGGCATCTTACCATAACCCTATATGGATGACTGCTTTTATGAGGAGTAACCTCAGCTCCAACAGAAAAGCACTCTAGACAAGGGTTAAAATCTGGCCACACTGCACACTTAATGTGAATCATTCCAGAGATATCTTATTTGCAATAATTGTAGTGGTAGAGTGCTGCTTTACCTTCACCTCTCTCTTGGCATACTACAGTGCATGAGACGAGTTATGAATATAAGTATAACCATGCTGCTTTCCCTTCATTTGTCTATTTTTATATTTTAGTATTCATCAAGGCTACTATTTTTATATATTCTAATAGTATGTTCAGTATATAGGTTCTCATACTTTTTTCTTCTGTTAGAGAGCAAGGATTGATTATAGTTTACACAAGCAATAAAGTAACAAGGCTATCCAACACCAAACATTCGATAATGACCTTTATATGTTTCTCTTACTTTTTGTTTATGTATATTATGTGATAATAATATATTTTCATACCAATTACCACATGAACCAATGCTTTTCTAATATTTACTTCATTGATTTTTGTTTCATCTTTATTACATTCTACTAATATGAACAAACAATAATAGGAAATGGTTCTTGATAAGCATTGGATGGAAATAAGTAATAGAAGAGATCTCGAATATGTATAAGGAGTTGAAAATTTTATACACTATGCATTTAGTGGTTTGACAGTTGAGCATCAAATTCATTGCCCTTGCATGAAGTGTAGGAACATTGAGGTTAAATCAAAGTCAGATGTCAAGTTTCACTTGCTAAGGTATGGAATAATCAGAAGTTATACCTTTTGGCATTTTCATAGTGAGACTTTGGCTGATAATACTAGGCAACAAGATGACCATATTTCTGATGTTGATGACATGGTCGATGACGAAATGGTCGATTTATTGAATGATGTATTTGGAGTGTCAGTCAATAATCCTATGTCAACAAATGCGACAAATTCAGAGCAAGAACCAAACTATGAAGCCGCCATGTTTTATCACCTCTTACAGAAGGTGAAGGAAAAATTGCATCCAAAATGGAACCATTCAAAATTAGGTGTCATTGTCAAATTGTTACACTTAAAAAGTTCCAAACGTTGGACAAATCATTCACTTGATGATTTGCTTAGCTTGTTGAGAGAATTAATTCCTAATGGGAAGGAAACCTTGCCCGAATCTTATAACAGCGCTAGAAAGTACATTGTTGAACTAGGTTTGAATTATGTGAAATATGATGTGTGTAAAAATAATTGTACCTTGTACTGGGGCCAATATGCCGGTGCAACATCATGTCAAGTTTATGGCTTATCTAGGTGGAAATCTCACTGGGGATCAGATAATGGTAAGAAAGTCCCACATAAAGTTTTACGTTATTTTCCTCTAAAACCTAGATTACAAAGGTTATTTATGTCTACAAAAATAGCTTCTGATATGAGGTGGCATAAGGAGAAAAGGGTTGCGACGGTACAATGCGATACCTAGCTGATAGTCTAGCATGGAAGAATTTTGATCAGCAATATCCTTCTTTTTCTAGTGATCCACGTAATGTTAAGCTTGGTTTAGCAATAGATGGATTCCAACCCTTTGGAAATCTTAGCTCTCAATACAGCATTTGGCCAGTTATTCTTGTACCTTACAATTTACTTCCTTAGTTGTGTATGAAACAACCTTACTTGATGATGTCAATGTTGATACCTGCTGAAAATAGTCTGAGAATGGGTATTGATGTATTTTTAGCACCTTTGATTCAAGAGTTGAAGGAATTATGGGATGTGGGGTGAACGCTTATGATGCACATGGAAAATAAAATTTCATCTTACATGTAACTCTTCTTTGGACTATCAGTGACTTTCCAGTTGTTGTGGACTTATCAAGTTGGTCAATAAAGGGCTACATGGCTTATTCTTCGTGCCACAAACATACTGGTTCATTGTATTTGCCAAGCTCTAAAAGATGTGCTATATGGATCACCAAAGGTTCCTTCCCAGGAATCATAAGTGGCAAAGAAATTTCAAAGCTTTCAATGGTAAGATAGAGACCAGGGCAATGCCACTGCCATTATCAGGAGATGAAGTGTTTATGGAGCATGCTAATTTCATGCAGATGCCATATAGTAGAGCCTTTAAAATGAAATATAATTTGTCAAATAGTTTGCGCAATTGGAGGAAAAAGAGCATTTTTTTTTTAGTTGCCTTATTGGAGATTTCTTCTCATCCGACACAATCTAGATGTCATGCATATCAAGAACAATGTGTTTGACAATGTGCTAGGTACTATTATGAACATCAAGGGGAAGACTAAAGATACTGTAAACAGTCGATATGATCTAGTTAGTATGGGCATTAGACCCGAATTTCATCCCTTTGAAGAAAGAGGCAAAGTTCGTGTTCCAACTGCACGTTATGTGTTGGCTGATAATGAAAAGGAAGCTATGTGTAAAATGTTGGTTGATTTGAAGACACCCAATGGCTACCTTTCAAAAATTTCTCGATGTGTTAACATTAGAGAATAAAAAATATCTGGCTTAAAGAGTCATGACTGTCATGTATTCATGCAGCGGCTGCTAGCAATTGCTATACGAGGATTCTTGCCAAAGGAAGTATGTGAGCCACTTATTGAATTGAGTGCATTTTTCAGAGACTTATGTTGCAAGTCTTTAAAATCCAATGATTTAGATCCGCTCTAGAGCACAATTGTATTAACACTGTGCAAGTTGGAGATGATATTTGTACCATCATTTTTTGATGTTATGGTGCATTTGCTAGTGCATTTACATAGTGAGGCAAAGATTGCAGGACCAGTGCAGTTTAGATGGATGTACACTACAGAAAGACATTTGAAGACTTTCAAATCATCGATGCGAAATAAAGCAAAACCAGAGGGCTTCATAGCTGAAGCATATATTGCTGATGAGTGCTTAACATTTTGTTCTAGATACCTTGAGGATATTGACGCCAAATTCAATCAATCTTCAAGAAATGATGATTATGGTAATTGCAATAAGAACATAAGTTCATTTGTTCAAGTGCAACAAATGCGAAAAGTCGTATATATCAGAAGATTATAACATTTACTAGTCCAAAACTATTTGTTCAAGTGGAGTATGATTTGGTAATGACAAACATTTTGCTATTATTTTTATTTTAATTTATAAGTGACATTGTTTTATAATTTTTTTGTATTTTTATAGATGGATGAAGATGATAGAGAACCACCATCAATGACAGATATTTGGATGCACATACATGCATTTACAAATAAGGAGGGTGAACAACAGTTACATGGGATTGAAGCAATGCGTATTCATGTATGGGTAATTCTCAAAATAAATGTTTGCTTATGTGTTGAGAAATTTAACTTTGATTTCCATTAAAAATTTAGGGTGAAATAGAACGACTTGAGAATGAACCCGTTGCTGAAGATGAAAATACTTGTGATAAAGATGTGGTATTGCGAGAGATTTTCACAAAACGATCAAGTTATGTTTGTGGTAGGGGATCAGGATACAAAGTGAGTACTAAAGGGATGAATTTCAATTCAAGAAGAGAAGATGTTGAGGAAATGAAGTCAGAGATAGCGGAATTGAGAGCGGAGTTGGCAAAGCAAGCGCTCCTAAATAAAGAATTATTCTCTAAAATGGATGAGATATTTCGATCCTCGATAAATTCTCAATTTAGGAATGTACGTGCCTAATAATTTTTTACAATAAGCAATCACGAAAATAAATATGTCTTTTGTTAACCATGAATAATACATTGAGAAGCATAAACTTATACTCTTTTTTTTCAAGATTTTAATGGTGGTGAAAGCAGCAATTAAGTATATATAAACTCAATAGCGATTAATATTTAGACATACTTGGTTTACTATTTAGTATTTTGGGTTTACGAACATTCTCATATATTTTTTTAGTATCAATTGTGTTAAAACATCTTTAACTGTTTATCCCTAAATTTGCGTATTTTGTATTTTTTATTATTATTGAGAAATGATGATTATGAATTTGGTTTTTAATGATATGGACTTTGTTATTATTTTTTTATATTCAATTGATGATTGATGCAAATTAATTATCATGGTTATATTATATATTGTAATACCACGAAATTTTATTTCGAAACATTTTCATTTAAATTTAAATTGTAAATTATTAGCCAATAATATTACGCCACGTAATATTATCAGGACCTAAAATCATTTTGGTTTGCCCAAAAATTTATCGAGTAATCGTTAATCGAATAAAAATCAGACCAAATATTTAACTATGAAATTTTACTTAGATGAAGGCGAAGTGGTGACTATGAGGAATGATCAAAAAGTAGGCAGAGAAGCGTATGTAGCGGCTTTGAAGGGCCTCCCACTGACCCTAACAATCATGTGGGTGCCAAAGAAAGACTTAACAGCTCAACCTGCAAAACACCCCCCTTTCGATATCCCTAGACACAAAGGGGATTCAAGCCCTGAGCCAGTGGGCAAATTGATCACATGAGAGATAGAGAAGGGAAAGAACATCAAATTAGGAGTTGATTTGCCTGACGAAGTAAGGGAAAACATGAAGATAGTCTTGAAGGATAACATGCGAAGCTTTGCATGGTCTGCAGAGGATATAATAGGGATTAATCCGAGCATCATCTTCCACAAGCTTAGCATAGACCCAAGCTTTAAACCTATCAAGCAGAAGAAATGAAACCATGGCTATAAAAGACAACAGGCCATAGTAGCGGAGGTTGATAAACTTTTGAAGGCGAGTTTCATAAGGGAGGTGGACTATCCAAAGTGGCTAGCAAACGTGGTCCTTGTACGTAAACCCAATGGAAAGTGGAGACTCTATGTTGACTTTATAGATTTGAACAAAGCATGCCCAAAAGACCCCTATCCCTTGCCTAACATCAATCAGTTAGTTGACTCAACAACTGGGTACGAAGTATACAGCTTTGTGGATGCACTAGCAGGATACCACCAAATAAGAATGAACGAACTAGATGCAAAAAAAACTAGTTTCGTCACAGACCGAGGCATCTACTGTTACCAAGTCATGCCCTTTGGACTAAAAAATGCTAGAGCAACATATCAAAGGCTGGTTAACAGTATGTTCAAAGAACAAATTAGAAGAACAGTAGAGGTGTTTGTTGATGATATGATAGTAAAAAGAATCTGAGCTGCTGATCATCCTAGAGACCTACAAGAAGCACTCCACATTTTAAATAAGTTCAGCATGAAGCTCAACCCAGAGAAATGCACTTTTGGAGTAAAAGCAGGAAAGTTCCTAGGTTTTATGATATCTCAGAGGGGAATAGAGGCAAACCCTGAGAAAATCAAGGCAATCATAAAGATGAAACCACCCACCAGCATACATGAAGTTCAGTAACTGAACGGCCGAATAACCGCTCTTGGAAGATTTATCTCTTATTCGGCCAAAAGACGCATGCCATTTTACCAAACGTTGAAACAATTGAGAAGTTTCAAATGGGACAATCAATGCTAGCTCTCCTTCAACCAGATTAAAGAATTCCTATTCTCCACTCCACTTTTGAGTAGACCCAAGAAAGATGAGCCTTTACATTTATACCTTCCAACTATTGAGAATTTGGTTGCTTCTGTGCTGCTCAGAGAAGAAGGTGGTGAACAATATACCCTATTCATTATGTGAGCAAAGTCTTTAGAGGAGCTGAGCTCCGATATCCATTTGTGGAGAAGTTGGCTTTCGCTGTTGTTATAATAGCAAATCACCTACGTCATTATTTCTAGTCATATGCCATAATTGTTCGCACAAATCATCCACTGAAAAAGGTCTTGCATAGAGCTAAAACTTCAAGAAGATTAGTGAAATGGTCAATTAGGCTAGGTGAGTTTGATATTAGGTATGAATCCCGTACGATGATGAAAGCACAGGTACTAGCTGACTTTGTAGCTGAATTCTCTAGTAAAGGCCAAATAGAGGATTCATAATCTACAATACTAAGCCTTGAAGGGAAGATATGGAAACTTCATAGAGATGGGGCTCTAGGAAACCTGGGGGCGGCAGTAGGAGTTGTCCTACAAGGACTAAAGAAAATAAAAGTACAACATGCAGTTCGCTTAGATTTTTCAACAACTAACAATGGAGCAGAATATGAAGGCTTGATAGCAAGACTAATGCTAGCTTTGGAAGTGTGACCCCCAATCCTAAATATTTTCTCAGATTCACAACTTGTGGTGAGTCAAATTGGAGGTACATTCATGACGAAAGAACCAAATCTAGTTAAATATCACTCCCTAGCCATATCCCTTCTGAACAAACTAGAAGAAGGCGAAAGCACATGGAAGTTATTGCAAATAGAAAGGGCGAACAATAAGGAGGCGGATGCCATAGCCAAAGCCATATCAAGAGGAGAAGCCTTAGCAGAGGGAATCATAGTGGAGCAATTAAACTTTTCGAGCTTTGAAAAATAGGAGGTTCTGGTTACCCAGAATGATGATAACTAGATGCGCCCAATAATGGATTTTCTTCAAAAGGATGTTCAACCAGAAGACAAGCAGGAAGCTATTAAACTCTATTGGAAAGCAGCAAATGGAGAACTCTATAGGAGACCAAAGTCACATCCTTGGGCTAAGTGTGTAACTAGAGAAGATGGCAATCATATTATAAGGGAGTTACACAATAGAGTGGGAGGAGCTCATGAAGGCTTGAATGCCACAATCAAGAAGATCATGTTAATAGGATATTATTGGCCTACGATGAAAAGCGATGTTCGCCACTGTAAGACATGTCAGAAGTATGATAGAGTGCCTTGACAACCCTTATCGGAGTTATAATCGATAGCTTTAGCTTGGCCTTTTGCGCAATGGGGAATAGATATTCTAAGACCTTTCCCCATAATAACTGCTTAAAGAAAGTTTACGGTAGTTGCATTTGATCACTTCTCTAAATGGGTAGAAGTAGAGGCCCTTAGCACCATTACACCAGCTCGGATCAGTAGTTTCTTTAGGAACAATGTCATCTTTAGATATGGTGTTCCCCACAAGATAGTCACTGATAATGGGAAACAGTTCGACTCAGAAGCCTTTAAATCTTTTTGCAAGGAGTGACACATCAGTCTACACTTTACATCAGTAGCTCATCCACAAACTAACGGCCTAACAGAAGTCACCAACCAAACCATCTTGCAAGGACTAAAGAAAATGTTAGATGGGGAAAAGGTTAACTGGGCGGACGAACTGAATAGTGTGCTATGGGCATACAGGAAAACACCTAGGCAGGCAACAGGGCAAACACCATTCTCCTTAGTCTACGGAGTAGAAATAGTAATACTAGTGGAAATTGGGCTACCCAGTAGAAGAACTAAAGAATACAATGAACCAAAGAGCAATGAAAGTCTAAGAATTAGTCTGTATCTAGCAAAGGATCTCAGAGAAAATGTTGCAGCCCGAATTGAGGCATATAAGCATAGGATAAGGCGATACTTCAATAAAAATGTCAAAGCTAGACAATTCGGAGAAGGTGATACAGTGTGGTGAAAGGCAGAAATAACTAAAGGCTAGATAGGAATCGGAAAGCTCAGACAAAGCTGGGAGGGTCCTTATAAAGTGACGAAGCAAATAGGAGCAAGTACCTACAAATTGAGGAAAATAGGAGGAGCCGAACTTCCCCAAACTTGGAATGCTGACAATTTCAAACGATCATACTAAGTACTTATTTACTTTATAATATGTAATAAAATCTTCTTTAACTTTATCCATAATAATAATATGATAAGACCTCAGGTCTTTTCACTTGATGCACTGATCCTCCAAAATTGTCAAGGAACACGATGCATCAAGTTTTTCCTGAAGGATCTTACTTGAAAATTTTTTCTTTGTTTCTTAAGCCTCAGATACAACTGCAAGTTCGCCAAAGGCCTAAGCGGCCCATAACTTCTCGGTCCAAAGGGATAGTTCGCCAAAGGCTTAAGCGGCCAATAGCTTTCTCCGTTTAAAAGGACAATTCGCCAAAGGCCTAAGTGGCCCATAACTTCTCTGTCCAAAAGGATAGTTCGCCAAAGGCCTAAATGGCCCATAGCTTTCTTTGTCCCAAGGAATAACTCGATAAAGGATTAAAAAGCCTAAACATTCTCCACCTAAAAGGAATAGTTCGCCAATAGCCCAAGGGGTCCAAATTTTTCTACCTAATGAAATATGAACTTAAACTAGAAGACAAAGATCGCCAATCAATCTTGCTAAAATAGCATATTAAGATTGAGAGGATAGATCACTTGAATTATCAGAATGATGTTCGCCAAATTACCTTATGCAAAAATTCATTATAACTATTCAGTGACCAAGTACAAGTAGCAAACACAACTCTAGATCGCCTCTAACAACAATATGCTTGGAATATAAAACAGACAAGAAAAACTAAGTACACATAAAAAGTTGAAAAAGAAATGGGCACTTAAATTTCATTAAGTTAAAAAAAGATAAATTTTTACAAGTACAAAAGCACAAAAAATTCCTACACTAAGACTACAAAAAGCTATACAAATTTTCTAACTACCATGCTCAGAAGGAGCAGGGGAGCTGGCTCCTAAAGAATGTGGCTGATCACCCTCATCGCCATTCATATCTTTTGGATAGATGTCATTTACCCACCCCCAGTCCACCTCTAGCTGCCTAGCCTTAAGCCCAGCTAAGATATTCGATCAAAGGCTCAAGCATGCTCTAACTAGATCATCATCTTGAGACTCCTCTCGTCTTTTAAGCTCATGAACTTCAGCTTCCAGCTCCTTCAACTTAGCCTCCAATTCCCCTGCTCTCGCCTTGAGCCCCTTATTTTTGTCTAGCAAGCCCTAGTTCTCCTCTCGCAACTTCTCTATATCAGCATCACGAGAGACTAGCTCAGCCTTATGATGCTCGTCTTGTTCTTGCATGGACTTGGCTGCTTCCTTCAATGTAGACTCCATCTCATTGTATTTCACTTCCAGCTCGATATTGGCGAACTTAAGCTTTTGCACCTGATCATACTAGAGAGTGTTAGCATTAACAACTTGAAAGAGACATTGATTCAAGAAATCAGTGGTCGCTCGATCATCATAGTGCTCAAAGAAGAGCCTATCAGTAGGAAAAAGACAAGCCCGAGCTAACTCTTAACTGGGGCCATCATCCTTAACCTACAGTTCGATCCATACCTATTAATAAAGTATGATTGAAGATTTGCAACTTTGGGTCGAAGGGCTAAAAGAGGACCAAAAGATGGAGCAGCAGGGTGAACAGAAGTAGAAGCGGAAGCAGTATCTTCTCTCCCACTCTTTCTTGCAGGTTCGGCAAAAGGGACAACTGCAGGGGGATCAAGTTGGCTAGGGTTGATAAGAGTTGAAGATGTATTCCACGCTCATTGCACCAATTGTTAATTTCTTAAAATTTTGGGAGAGATTGATTGTAATTAACTTGATTTTAGGGTAAGATTTAGGTATATATACTGGAGTTTGAGATATCCGCATTGAATTAGGATTCTAAGTCATAATTTATTTCCTATTTAAGGTTATTTTAGGGAGTTTAATAATAATTTTTTATTATATGTTAACAGTCCCCAAAAGTATAGGGGACACTTTTTTTAACTTAAGGGGATGATTTTGAATGTCCCCTAAAATACTTTTTTTGTAGTGCATCTTCTTTATTCAACTAAATTAACCCTAAAGCCCCATTACAACATTAATAAAAGACCTTTTTATCTTTATAATTGTGTAGCATTTAAAATTATGGAGAATGAATGACTAATTTTGCCTATGGGAATATTGAATTTAAAATTCATTATCCATTATTTAAAGGTTAATAATTTTTGTGAACATTCATATTCTATCTATCATAATTTGATCAATTATTAGTGTTGAAGTGTTACTAACTTATCTTTACATTAAAGAAGGTGTCTTATTAAAAGTTGGAATTTTTGCAAGAATATGACTAGCATAGGAAACACTCAATTTATTTTCATGTTAATAGATTTTTGGTATTGTAAGATTGTGAATAATTATCCTCAACCATACTAAGTTAATTTTGTTAGTTTGTTTAGTTTGTGTTTATGTTTTATTTGTTTTTAGTTTTATTGCTTGAGGACAAGCAACGATTTAAGCTTGAAAATTTTTTATAGGTCTTATTTTAATGGTATTTTTAGTTTAATTTTTATTAGGAATTTTAGCATTTTTAATCAATTTTATAGTTTCTGTTTAGATTTATTTATATTTTTAATTAAGTTTTATTGATTCTTGAAAAGCTTGATTTGAAGGGTTTTAGCAAAAAAAATAGCTAAAATTTGCATCAAATAAGATTAAAGATAAAATTTGAAGTTAAAAGCTCAATATGGCCAAGTCAGTAAAGTACATGGCTAGTCATGTCATATACCACGGTCATGTTTCTTAGAAAGCTACAAATTCAAAGTGGCCGAATTTAATTATTTACCTGTGTAGATTTGAATCCTAGGTGTGGCTTGTGTATGGAGTTGCATGGGAATAATCGAATACTTATCTTGTTTGAGTTGCAGCCCCTATTTTCCTAAAGAAGACTCCTAAATGGGAAGAAATACAACACAAAATTAGTTTCCTACTCAAATAATATTTCTTTCTAATTATGCTAGCTAGTTTTCTATTTGGATTCGAAGACACCCTACGAAGTCTAGAGAGAGAGAGATCGCTACAGTAATTAGATTATCGAATCTTGGATTTTAGATCTTTGTTCTACTCTTTTCTTAAGACTTCAAGCATTCAAGTTTATTTAAAGAATCAAGGAAATCGTCCATGCTATTTGTTGACTAGTTTTTATTTTTAGACTCTTAATCTTATTTTTACTTTCCACTATTCATATTGATTATGAAATTATTTTCAAGTTTAATTGAGTTTTATTTAATTTTTATGTCAAACTAAACTCTCATACTTAGAATTTGGTGTAGCCTACTTTCTATTCTAATGTAATTTCAAAGTATAATTTATTATTGAATTTAATGTTTCCAGGTAGAGTTTCTTCCCTGGATTAATTTATTTCATTAATCACTATAGGAAGAAGGGTTTATGATATGAAAAAGGTAATAAATTACATGGGAATAATAACTTGATGCGAAAGCTATATTGTTTGACTCATAGGGATTTCCATAAGTTGACAAACATAGGTTATAAATTCTTAAACAAACCATAAAACTTAATGATTTAATTTATGTTTGATTGTGCTATTAGGAGATAGGTAATTAGATCGGGTTAAAATAACTAACAATTTATCGAGAGAGCTTATTAGTGATTTTAGGATTATTTTTCCTACTTGAATAATTAAAATTGATTATCAAACTAATAAAATAAATTGGATAGAATTAAGTGAAGTCAAAATCCCTAGTAGCTTTCAATCCTTAAATTCTTTTCATCAAATATTCTTGCTTGAGTTATTTTTCATCGCTTTATTTTATCTTTTATTTTTACAATTATTCTCTTTATTGTTGTTTAAATAATAGTAGGTTAACACAATTTTAGTATGTGGTATACAATTCTCGTGGAAATGATATTTTACTCATTCTTTATTACTTATTGCAATTTCATACAATTGCGAAAAAACCTGTTGTCTGGGTAGATCCCACCAATGACATGGAGAACATTCTCAAGATCTCTTTAGATGGCAAACCGACAAGCTCCATCATTTCCTTGTATTACATTACATGCACCTTTGGATCACCAGTACTATCATACTTAGATACCTTCAACATCTTGTATGTGAGAGGAATAGTCCCTTTTAGCTCAAGCCTCATCCTCATTCTCATCCATATCCATGTATTGATCGAGCCCTTTCAACTTTATGAATATGCTGATCTTCTCAATCTTTTTATCCATCTTCTCTAGCTTTTCAAGCTTTTTAAAAAGGATGGCCTCAAATTTAGTCTTCTTGCTAGAAAATTTCTTAGCAAAAAATTTCTCATCTTACTGAGTTTCATCAGTTTGCTCTTTCTTCTTAGATTCTCCCTTATTCTCCTCATCTTCAATGTTTATGTGTTCCTTCAATTTATTAGATCAAGAATATTTTGTCTTGAGGAGATTCTCGAGACTTGCAGCAATAAGGTTTCTTCAACTTTAACTAATCTGTTTGCAGTCCTTTTCTAATTAGTGTCTTGAGCTTTAGGCCCCTTAGCTTTTCTAGGCACTATCTTGACTATATGAAATAAAGGTTAGAAAGAAACAACATGATGCATGTATGCATGAAAATGTCATAGAAAATGATGCCACATAACACATTATCGTGAAATTCAACTAATGCGATATTTGTCATAGCTTGGTCGAGAACATGAAAAATGAAGATCGAAGGATGGCCCTTGACAACTGAAGGAATCAAAATGTGCTTCTTTTGTAGTCAAATATTTAGGACATCTCTCTCTTTTAATTTCTTTTGATCCACTTTCTTTTTACCTCAAATGATAGCATTTGAGTAGGGTCTTTTACCTATATATAATTGAGATTTCTCTTTTCTTTTTTCTCTCTTCTTGTTTATTTTCCTTTTCTCAAAAGACATTAAACATATTTGGTTCAAAATAAAGAACTTCATATATTACCCCGAAATTTAAGTTTTACATAATATAATTAAGCCCTATCTAAACATTTACAATGGTTTGAAACATAAAACCTAAGAGCTTTGATATGGTTTACCGACCTCCATCATTTCTCCATCCATTCATAACTTTAATATTATAATTAACCTTAATTGAGATGATAGAATGACTTTAATGCATTTTTCAAAAAATATGGCAAACATAGACATTAATAATCAATCAAAGCATAAAATTATATAAAGAAAGAAGGAGGAGAAAAGAATTAAATATCATCGACCTAGTTTACATTCTATCCTTAAACCCAATAAAATTTCACATACTAAACTATTACAGAAATGCAATTAATTAGATTTCATTATGAACTCTTTACATAATGTCCATTAAAACAAAAATAATGAACAAAAAGTAATCAAGAGTTTCTCTAAGTAATCAAAAACTAACCTCTAATCTCCTAAACCCTTGGCCTATTTATAGGCAAATGGGGTGATTAGGTAGCCCTAAGTGCCATAGGCCACTGACAGACCCCGAAACTAGGCCCAGCGAAGTTTAACAAAGTCAATCTGGGTGGCACACAAAATTAGATTATAACGCGACGCGTCTTGGGCAAACCCAAAGCGCTTTTTGAGCTCCATTTCGATACAAAACCCATGAAAACCTGAAAATATAAAAAAGGTCAAACAACACAAAATTCTTAAATTTGGACCACTGGTCTAAGAATTAAGGCGATCAGATATCCTGATTTTATTTTATGATGAAAAAGGTTATCATGATCGAGTTATGTTGGGCAAAAATTAAGCATCTACACAAGAAATCATTTTTAATCCGGCAATCCAACACCAAGACATTTTCCTTAAAATGGCAATCTAATGCCTAAAGAAACTGGATAAATTAAGGCCTTTAATGTACCTTTTCCAAATTAACATCAACCAACCCTCATTTTATAATGGGTAGAACTGCTTGGTATTGATTCCCATTTCAGAAGATAAGTAGGCAGTATGGCCCAAATGCACCAAAAATCCTTTTTCCTTCTTTTTCTTTTTTTTTAATTTAATTTTATTGAGAGATAGGTGATTGCCTTAAAGTCCCATCAAGGGGCTAGAGGCAATACCACATTATTTGATCGCTTTATTTACTTTATTGCTTTATTTTATGCTCTTTATTGCTTTATTAGTTTATTTTGTATAAATTCCATTTTTCTTCATCTTAAATCTTTTTATTTGAATTGAACATTAATATGTAGTGAATCATTAGTCATTTAAACAAAAAACCTAGCCCCTGAATACTCATTGATTTCATTGATTAGTGCACTTTTTCAAAATTGGAGTCAAATCAGGTTTTTCTTAAGTTATCTCAAAATAAAATTTAAGTAGTGACTCTATAAACCCATATGTGAACCTTACCCAAATAAGCATTTCGATACCATTTTTAGCATATCAAACCTGACGCTTGGTCAAGGTCTCACAAAGTTCACTACAACTTTACAATCTTATGGTTCTCGATAATGTCATCATGATCATTTATGTTCACAAAGGGTTCAGTTATCAATTTCTTAGTCTTACTAGTTTATGTGGGTGATGTACTCATCTCAAGACTATATAGAAGCTCTAATTCTCAAAGTCAAGAAATTCTTACATGACAAGTTCACTATAAAGGACCTTGGTTATGCTAGATTTTTCTTGGGCATTGAGATTGCCACGTAATGCCTCAAAATTTTGGATGTTAAAATGATATTATTTGGACGGGTCATGAATGAGATCACCCGAGAGGGGAATAATATTTTATTTGGACCCGATAATAGTATTGAACATAATTAAAGTTAAGATATAAATTTTTCATGACAAAGTAAGTAATAAATTATTGGTAAATAATAGTTTACCGGTCTATGAATAGTACCACCAATCTGGTACTTGGTATTATTTTGGTGCGGAAAAATTACTATGCATGTCTAATACTTGATTTAATATTTTTGGAGCATGTTTGCATGATTTAGGTGGGTAGAAAATTTTTCATGAATATTTTTGGAGAATTAAGGTATTTAATAAATAGTATTTTCTAGTGTAGTATGTTAAGGAATAATTGAGGAATTATTTTTATGGAATTAATTTAATAAATTGGAGTTAAATAATAATTAGAAGAAAATTATTTAATGAATGTTTAGAGCCCTTAGATGAGAATACTAGAGACTTAATCCTAGCCATTCATTCAACATAAAATGAGGTAGTCAAGTTTGACTTTGCTACTTAAAGCCACCCATCATTATCTTAATTTTCATTTTCTCCTCTTCTTCTCCATGTTCCACACCAACTCCATTCTATTCCTCCATTTTCTTTCAAATTCTCTACCTCTAAACTACCACTAAACCATGAAATTAAACCAAAGTCTAGTAATAAGACTTGAAGAATTAAGCATAAAAGAGTGATATTTGGAGTTCATAAGTATGACTTTGGCATTTTAACGAAGTTGTAAGTTAAGGAATTTTAAAATAATAACTATTAAATTGTGTAAAATGGGTTTATGATCAAATAAGTATAAGTAAAGGTTTTAATGACTTGGTTTTTAAGCCTCTTAAGTTATGTTAAGTATATATATACATATATTGTAAGTATAAGCTTTGATTTGTAATAGTATGAAAAATGGTAAACCTTTACAAGTTGTAAGTTTTAATGAAGTTGATGAAAATATGTCTAAGTTAAGTATATGTTTTGGAAATATAAGTTTTTATGCATAAGTATAAAAATAAGAAAGTTTACTAAGTTGCAAGTGAAGTGAATTGGAAATAAAAATATTTAAGTTATGAGATGATTTATGATGTGAAGATTATTAAGAAATATTATGAATTAAGATGAAAGGTTTGATTTGGGGCTCAAGTATGTATGGTTGAAATGTACTAAGATGAAATTATTCCGGTTATTGAGCATGCTCGGCTTTGATGCCATTCTGTTATATGGAAGCTATGATTATATGCTAGGCTGTGGATGTCATTCCGGTAAGCAGACGCACTTACATGTATAGAAATATTGTAAAAAGATTGAGGTTGTAAGTATTGAGTTATAAATAAATAAGTTTTGAGATTAATTGAAATGTCTTATCTTCATGTGAATTTTAAGTGAATGATCGATAGCAATTACTTCTTGAATTGATGATATCATGTTATGATAGAATCTAAGTTGGTTGATGTGATTATTTAGAAGTGCTACATGACTTATTTATTTGTTTGGAGTTTAGGGTTTGAAGGAGTAAATATTGGAAGTGTATATATTTTATTTGTGTGACAAGTTGAGTTTTAGAGAAAACTCTTGCTAATTTTCTATAGGAATTTCCTTAAAACTTTTATTTTTAAATTTTAATTACTTGCCTCTTTATGAAAACTTAGCCACTTTTAATCTATGATTAGATTATTAAGTAAGATAAGACGGTACTCCGGCATCGAAACACAATGTGGCATTCGTCGTCTAGTCCTTTGGGATTGGGCGGTGGGTGTTACATGTCAAGTTGAAAATGAGGATGTATATTTTTCAAGAGAAGTTTATTACTGATATGAACATTGATTCTGGTCTTAATGATGCCAAAGCAGCTAAGACACCTTCAATTCAAGGATTGAAGTTAACACCTGTCAAAAGGGACCAATATCTTGTCCAGATTAATACAGAAGACTTATGGGTAGAGTTTCGTACTTGAATATTACCAGGTCTGACATTGCTTTCCAAGTTCAACAGTTTAACTCAATATATGCAATCATCTTGTAAAGGCCACTTGGAATCCACTTTGCATTTATTAAAATATTTACAAGGGTGATTATCTACTAGTTTATTTTACCCTAAACATTCTACTCTATAACTTTAAGCTTATTACGATGCAGATTGGGCTTCCCACTCCATCACAAGGTCTCTCACTGGATACTGTCTTTCTTGATAGTTCTTTGATCTCTTGGAAATCGAAGAAACAACATACTGTCAGCACGTACCCAGCTCACTTTAGTTCGCCGATATTTTTATTAAAGCTTTACCTTCTCCTATTTTCCATTATTTGATTTCCAAGCTTGGATTGATGGCTTCTTCACATTCCAGCTTGAGGGCTAAGTGTAACGAACGTTACCCATTCAATAGTTGCAGTGATTACAATCTTTATTATCCCTTGTATTTTGAGTTTAGTTACTGAATTTGGCATTTTCACGATTTAAATGGTTATTTTTCTTATGAAGTTTCACTTTTCTTTTTCAAAATTTCTTAGCTGTAATATGACTAGCATTATTGTATTACTCTAATAAATTATATTAATCAAATTTTAGAGATTTGGTCTTGGTAAGAATAAGAATTAGGGTACTCTCCATGTTGTACATGAGAAACTCAACAACTTCAAGGTTCAAATGGAGGAGGATTCTGTGTATATATATTCTTTTGTACATCTAACATATAACTAATTGTCATTTAAAAAAAATACTCATCATGGTATTATTCTTTTTCTTTCCAGCGAAAAAGCACTTTTATTCTTATTTATACCAATTATGGTTCTTAAATTTATTTGGTATCAGTACAAAAATTTGTCATTTTTTTGAGAAAATATAGCGACCGATTGCAATGCTCAAGAAGCTTAAGTACAATAGTGAATTTAGTGACAATTCTAATACTGCCAGTGAAAAAATATAGCGATTAATTTTGGGATGAAACCAGAATTCGTTGTTATTCTTGGCCTCAAATTGTAGAGCCAAAAATGGGGACAAACGATCCATCACTAAAGTTTGGTGCTAGAACAAGGGCAATGTGCCCACCACACAATAATACCCGCCATTTTGTTGGTGGAAGTGCATCATTAACTCCTTGACCGTGAGGTTGGAAAATCTTTCGGCCTCGTGCCTCATGCAGATACATCGGGGCATTTATTTGACCATGTAGATTCTAAAATTCACAATGAAATTTTATTTTAACGTTATAAAAATTTAAATAATATAAAATAAAAATTATAATTGATACTTAATAGTAAATGTAAAAACAAGTATAAATAATAAGTAAAAATGAGCAATAATATAAAAATTGAACAAATACAAATAACAGGTATAGTCAATATGTAATGCATATCATAAAAATACTAATCTATCTATCTATATCTATACTATTTATAAATGTCGAAATAGGAGGAAAAAATAATGGGATTTCTAATATCGCCTCAATGAAATTTAGAATTTTCTAAAATAGTGTTAATTGTAGCCAATTTAAAAATTACATTTTCTAACAATAAGTGTTTAGATGAATGGTTCGATACTCTTTTTCTTAGGTGAAGCTGATGGTCCCTTTTTGGCCGACTTGATGCAAGTAGAATTTAGTTCTAACTTAGTGGGTTTGGAATACCGGTGATTAAGACAAAAAATAAGAAAAATTAAATTTTATTATTTGAATTATTTGATTGAATATAATTTCTAAAAATTATTTTTTAAATATGTATATATATAATAAAAAAGAAAAAAGTATACTTTTTTTTATTTGGTTTATTTGGAGGGGATATAATGTTTTTTTATGTAATTGCACAAGAGAGGGGGTGAATTGTATTGTATAAAAAATTTAGAATTTAAAGACCTTTTTCAAACACAGAAGAAGCACAAGAATATTTAGGTAATTTTGCAAATTTAAAATCATATAACTTAAACAAAAGATTATCTATAATACTTAATCAATCAACAGGTCTAAAAATAGTTCACTAAACCGGGCAACTTTATAACTCAGGAATGATTTCAGTTTGAAGCAATATTCATGATAAAATTTCAACAATTCATCATAGAATGAGCAAGATAGCAACATGTCATTATATTTAAAGTGTGTGAGTGTGATGAGATAAGCAATATCATAAAGAGAATGATAAGAGGACAAAATCAAATACCAAGAATTATAGTGGTTCGGTACTTCTCACGCCTACATCCACTCCTCAAGAAATCATCTTAAGATCCTCCACTATTTAACTCTTTTCAATGGCAAGAGTAAAACACATTACAATGAAAATAGTCCTAACACTTAGCACTACACATGACCCATAAGTTTTTGCAAAGAACTTGTAAACTTACTTTCTAGTTTTTATTAAAGAATTAAAAAACTTAATCCCACTAGTTTTTCTAAAAAACTAGAAAACTTAACTTGTTTTTGCAAAGAACAAGTAAAACTTATCCTTTAAAAAACTTAAACCTAGTTTTTCTAAAGAACTAGCAAACTTACAAGACTTACTCTAATATAATATGGAAGCTTGAAAACCCTTACAAACAAGTTTTAAACAAAACTATCAATCACAGATTTTGAGATTAAAGAGTTCTAATCTATTCTAGATTTACAAAACCTATACTAGATAGAATGATATGCCAAATTAAACTTAGGAAAGAGATTTTTATAAATGAAACATATGAGTTTTGAAAATCTCTCTCTAAATATTGATTTTAACATTCTCTTAGAATTTATGCAATGAAAGTATGAAGAAGAAGGATTCCAAGATGATAGGGTTTATAACATAAAAATACAAGATTAGTTTATCTCTCATAAAAATCAGTTTTCTCTTCTCTTTAGAAAATAACCATGAAAGTAGGAAGAAGAAGAATGATGAGAAAGTTTATAATATAAAAAATAGAATATTAGTTTTTGCTCTCATATCTTTGGAAATTTTGCCAAGCCTTAATTTATGCTAGAAGAAAAATTCTTTTCGTTAGAAAAAAAAAAAAAGAAGTAAGGGTTGTTTGGTGGTAGGTTTGAAAAATAAGGGAAATATTTTGAAAGATTATTTCCAAAAGAAGATTTAAAGTCAAAGATTATTTTTAAAAGAAAATATGTTTAGATCACATCTTGAAAAATCCAATCCTAAAATATATTTTGTGAAATAAAATATTCTATCTAAGATTTTCAAACATTTGTTTAAAGAAATGAAAAAATTTTTAGGAAATGTATATGAAAAACTAAAGAAGATATTTTTATATAATTTTAATATGACATAGATCTTCTTTCTATTTTAACAAGATACTAAATAATCCTAAGATAACCAAAGACATTAATTAAATCTTCAATTCTTCAAAAGTATCTTAAATCTTGATCTTCCATAGGATTTGTTGAATCTTTACTTGATGATTTTCCATTTAAATTCCTGCAAAAGACTTTAGCACAATCTATAAAATAAATAATTCAATTTATTATTTTTGTTAGTCATCAAAATAGAGTATTGTAATAACTTTAAGCCAACATCTTTTTTTTATTACTGTCACGACCCAAAATCATGGGCCGGACTGGCACTAGGACCTAGGTAAGCTTAAGGCACCCGAGGCCCGTAGTAAGCCTAAACTTTCAAAATCCATCACTATTATCATTTGACTATCGGAATAGTAATCCCATATTATGACATTTTCATAAAACAATCAGATTTAATAATTTTTGACCCAGCATTTAAGTACTATTCGCAGCTTGGACCCATATCCATATAAAAATATTTTCTCATACAAATATTTATTTGTCATAATATGTTCAAACTATTTATACAGTCTCCCAAATAGTCATTTACACTCCACAATTTATTTATAATCACATAATAATTATTTTACAAGTCATTGTTTATTTAAACATCCTAACTGCGGA